>CM065597.1:134980194-135240194 GCA_033119425.1 Bufotes viridis | reverse complement strand
GGTTCAAGCTCATGACTCAGTTCAAGTTCCTAGTTGTGCGGAGCCTCAATACAGCATCAATTTAATGAGGTTATCCCAATGTGAACATGAAAATCATACATAGCCTAGCACAGGGGTCAGCAACCTTCAGCAGTCCAGCTGATGTGAAACTACAATTCCCAACATGCTCCATTGATTTCTATGGGAGGTCTGAGAAGAGCAGAGCAACTATGCATGCTGAGAGTTGTAGTTTCACAACAGATGGAGTGCCGGAGGTTGCCTGGTCTAGCACATGACGACTTCTTTGTAACAAAGCTAGAACCAGTCCTGTGCCTCACATGGGTACAGAGATCTCCCCATTCATTGCTCCAATTATTAAAAGCTGGCAGCTTAGGGAGTGTGTCCTGTCTGTTGCCGCTAGTGGCAGTTGAAGGATAGAACTGAGCATGTGCTTCCATCTCAGTGAGGTGGACAGAAAAATTAGAAAAAGAGCAAACAGCAGGTGGCGCTATACAGATACATTTTATCGAATAGCTCAGTGGCTATAGTACATTTTTAATTAAATCTAGTTACAAAAGAATTCAGATCCAGGCGCTGGTTTGAAAAATGGCAGAATATTATTTATAGGACAACGCCTTTAAATCTAGAGGCCCTACTGTATCTCCATATGCAACCAATTTCATGATACCGTGTTCCATCTGAAGCCCTACCATAGAAATATTCTATACAGCAGCACAGTTAGGACACATGGGTACTCCGTCGCTCTGAGTGCCGCCATACAGGGTCCGCTCACCTTGTAGGGTCTATGTCAAGCTGTATACATCAGCACAGCAGAATTACACTGTAACAGCCAAGATAATGCACAATATTACTGTATCTATCTCAGTGTTAGGGTCCATTCACACGTCCGTTGTGCATTGCGCATCCGCAATACACTGGGCCGGCACCCCTATAGAAATGCCTATTCTTGTCCGCTATTGTGGACAAGAATAGGACGTGTTCTATTTTTTTCGGGAGCCGCAGACCAGAAGATCGGGGAGGCGCACCGGAAATGCGGATGCGGACAGCACACAGTGTGCTGTCCGAATCTTCTCCGGCCCCATTGAAAATGAATGGTTCCGGATCTGTTCCGCAATGTTGCGGAACAGATCCGGACCCATTCTACGGACGTGTGAATGTCCCCTAAAATATATTTCCCTTCAATAAAACGTCCTTTTTTTTCTAATTACTAATGCGATGACGGTAGATTTTTCCCGCCTATAATGATATTAACCCGGCCACATTTGTCTTAAGCAAACGGCCTGACAATATGTCCTCCTGTAATGTGCTAAGAGCCATTTCTATTGGCCATATCTCGCAGGCACTTATCACCTAACTCGTTATGACAAGCTAATTTCACTGCTCCTCGCATATGGCTGACTTTAAATGGGTTACTTAAAGCCATGATGGATGAGCGAGGGAGTAACCTCGTTTGAAGTGGCGGCTGTGGGTACAAGATCTAATTTTTGGCTGCTAATGAATTAGATTTAATTAGGGGGGTCCCTGATCAAATTGAGAGGCTGACAGTTTGACTGTATCGGGGCTTTATTTATGCGATTCTCTCCATTGTCCGCTCCACCACAAAACAAATAATGAGGTTTTCCACACCAACAAAGTGTCGTTTGGAATGTGCTTGGGTTTAACCTGTTCTCTGCTGGTGGATCAGGCAACTTTGGAGGGTAGCATGGGAAAGGGGCCAAGATTTGAGAGAAGAAGTTTTGGTCTGCTTGCTTGATATTAAAAAATAATACTTCAGTTCCTCGTTCTTGGAAAGTTTCACCGTCCCTGTATAGATGGACTAGTATTTTTATGTCTGGTTCAAGGCTACAAGCACTTATTATAACCACAGTTGAAAATGTGAATAAATTTATACCTTACAACAAATGACTGCATTATTTATGTATACATTAATGTTATTATTATTATTATTATTATTATTATTATTATTATTATTATTATTACAATCTTTATTATGTTAATATAATTTTCTATATATTTTATTATTATTTATTGCAACATTATTCTTATGATTATATTTTGGATTAGATTTTGTATAGTATATTTACTATAGGATTATTAGTAGTAGTCGTATTATTATTATTATTATTTTAATTTTCTATGCATTTTTATGGTTTCATTTTATATTATTATTTATTGTGTTGTTATTATTAATAATAATAACAATAATAATATTGCTGTAAATTTTGTAAATTAAAATTCATGTCATTATTATTACAATTATTATTATTGATATTGTTTTAGTTATTTGTATATATTTTGATGAATTTTTTAAATGTCATTATTTTTTATTGCATTATTCTTATTATTATTATTACTAGCAGAAGGACCTGGCTTTGCATGGGTATATTTCATCTATTTCACTTAATGTTTGTGTGTGTTTTTAAAAAATATCGACAGTATCCCCCATAACAGTGAACTCCACAGCCCCCCCACCCCTTAACACTGACCCCCCTACAGTGCCCAGCCTTCTTAAAATGGAACCTCCAAAGCAGCCTATTCCCTTAACTTTGACCTTCACAGCAGCCCGCCCATTTAACAGTGAGTTTCACAGCACCCCACTCCCTTGACAGTGACCTCCTCAGGGACCCGTCCCCTTAACAGTGACCTTTACAGCACACCACCCCTTAACACTGAACTCCATAGGGGATCTTCCCCTTATATGTGTTCTCCCCTGTTCCCTGCCCCCTTAACAGAGACCTCCACAGCATCCGTCCCTTTAACAGTGACCTCCACAGTACCCCACTCCCTTAACAGTGACCTCACAGTACCCTGCTGCCTTAACAGTGACCTCTACAGCAGCTACTCCTTTAATAGTGGCCCCTGCCCCTTAACAGTGACCTCTACAGTGCCTGCCCCCTTAACAGTGACCGCCACAGTGCCGTGCCCCTTTAAGGCTAGGGCTATATGACGACATGTGTTGCAAGAAATTTTGTCGTACCAATAGCGCGCAAAATTTTTTGTAATGATAGGCCGTGGTTTTCGCGCTGCGACTGCGACACGACAGTTGCAAAGAATCAATTCAAGATGGATGCATTTAGCAGTGTAGTTGTGCCCTATGTGTCGTGCAGCCCTAGCCTAAAGCTGACCTACAGCAGTGAATAACAATGGCTGGGTTGTTATGGAAACCTGGAGTAAAACTGTGTGTATGTGGAGACTAAGAGCCTGCAAGCTTCTATTGGCTGATAAGGGACATGTGACCGTTTGTATGGCAGTTGGGATATGAAGAGAAAGACTTGCAGGCTTGTATTGGCTAATGCAGGTAATTTTTTGGGAATATCTCAGAAACGGTCCATCCTAGAGAGCTGTGACCCCCACAAGATTTCTTTCCAGGTAGCAAGGGATGTGTATACCAAGTTTCGTTGAAAGCGATGGTTGCGTTTTTGAGTGATTGCAGAACATACACAGATACATATATACGTATGAAACTATTATTTCTAGGAATTTTTCTTAACTGCATTTATTATGGTTTAATTCTATCTTATGTTTTATTGCTTTATTTTTTATTATTAATTATTATTATTCATTCCATTATTTTATATTTTTTATTTTTAGTTCTACAAATAAATCATTTTTTGTTTTAATTTTTTAGAATGTTATATGTTATTATTATTTATTATTGTATTTATAGTGATTGTTTTATTTTCTTGAATTTTACTATAATATTTTCATGATTCATTTTCAGTAAAAATGAAGCTGTTACCCACAAAACCACACACTGCGGCACATGGATTTAAATAGATTCCTAGAAATGATATGGTGCCAGTAACCCTAATTTAGCATCCTGTCTGTCAAACCTAGTAGATACGTGGTGCATGCCTCTTGTTACATGTAGTAAAAACGTGTATATTTTGTTTAGGTCTGATTGAAATACCATAACCTTCAGCACACAGCCATGTAGTGCACCCAAGCAGCATCTGTGCACCTGCGCACTGCTATGGGGGTGTGTCCCAATCTCTATGAGGCGACATCAATCCCAGGTAGTCGGACCACCGGCCATTTAATGGTCAAAAAAAGGAGAAGAAGCACATCCCCATGAAATGTAGTATTTCTGTACGGGAGCAGATTTGCCACAGAAATATCTACAACTAAAAATCACCTCCTTTCATCTGAATGGGGGTTTTTTTTCGTGCCAGGAACATGTATTTCTCCAAGACCCTTTCAGATAAATTGAAAAGTCACCGAAATTTCTCCAACAAATCTGCCGTGTGTGACTTTACCCTTAGTAGATTCATAGCCTAAATGTGAGTAACATCCAAAACTTTCACCTTTAATAAAATCCTAAAACCAGAATAAAAATGATTTATAAATTATGAATTTATTCAATTTCCATTATGCTTAGGCTGCTTTCACGCAGTCAATATTTGGTCAGTGTTTGGTCAGTGATTTCCACAAGTGATTGTGAACTTCCACAGAGATAAGGTTAGATTTTTTCTATTTATTAACACTCTTAGGTTCAAATCTGTACATAAACAACATCATGGAGTTTGTATGTTCTCCCCGTGTTTGCGTGGGTTTCCTCCAGGTGCTCCGGTTTCCATCCACACTTCAAAGACAGATGGTGAGGTCCATTAGGGACAGCAAGGGATGATGATGTCTGCAAAGCGCTGCGGGATATGTCAGTACTATATAAGTGAGGACGATTTGCACCATTTCTATGGTTTTGAATAAGAAAAACTGATCAAACACTAACCGATTGACTTAAGCTGGCCATATATGGTGAGCTTCTTCAGGCTGGATGATGATTAATGCATGAAGAGATGCTATCAAGTGAACTTGATCACTGGTCAGGAATCTAAAGATGGCAAAAGGTCTCAGTCAGGGCAGGACTGGGGTACTTGGGGCCAACCAGAGAAAATATTGTTGAGGCCCAACCCTTATATCATCAATAAAGTCTAACAGGTTTTGAATCAAAGAAATAGATCTTTGTGGCAAGTGATTGGCTCCAAAGGCAACTCCAAATTGGATTTTTCTCTTCTACCTTTAGGGCCAACTATAGTATGAGAGCCTGGGCGGAGGATCCTCTGGAGCTCTGCAGGCCAGTCCGACACTGGTCTCAGTGTCTTGGGACATTCTAGACCAGGAATGCCCAACCTGTGGCCCTCCAGCTGTTGTAAAACTACAACTCCCAGCATGCCTGGACAGCCTACAGTTATTAGGTCATGCTTGGAGTTGTAATTTTGAGGTTGAGCATCCTTGTTCTAGACCATAAAGCTCTACCACTACCAATGTTCATGTGACAATGCTATCCTTGTATCTTTTATATATTTTATTCCCTTTCTTATGTTTTTCTATTTATTTCCGTTTTTACCCACGCTTCTATGCGTATTTTCTTCCCAAAGGTAAAAATCCAAGAACAATTATTGTCCAAATGATGAATATTTATAAACCCAATGCACGCGGTAGCGGATTTATCCATCCCCGGCAAGAACCGAAAAGAAATACACGTTATCTCCTTTAATATTCTCACCCTGCTAAAGAAATGTAGAAACCGCAGCCAGAGCGAGATTTAATAAGAGATGCAGGATGCCAAGAGTCAGATAGATAATCACTTCATTACAACAGTCCTTTCACAATACTAATGCTGGGCGTGCTGCATAGCAAATAATTTCACAACCAGGATGCCAAGCACTGCATACAGGCTGATATCTCTTACTGTGCTAGATTTATGAGAAATATTCAAAATAAAAAAAATTTTTTTTAGGAATATTCAGAATTTAAAATTAAATTTACTATTTTAAAAAGCAAAATGTAAATTGGAATCTGAAATGAAATAATTTCTTATACATGAGAATTAAATATTTTATTTTAATTTAAATGATCATTTAATTATAGATATGCATTTCAATGAAAGGATAATAATAATAATTCTGCAGTTCTTTTTAACTGATGATCGACGAGGGGCCGACACCCAGGACCCCCACCGATCAGCTGTTTGAGAAAGCAGCAGGTCCTGAGTGTCGGATCCCCACTGATCAGATACTGATGATCTATCCAGAGGATAGATCATCAGTTAACAAGAACTGCAGAAACCCTTTAAAGGGATTGTTCGGGATTTTAAAAAAAGCAGGCAAAAAAATGACACCAATTAATCCTTCACCGATCCAGCAGTGCTTTTGTAGTCACATGATGTCCATTCACATGACTGCTGCAGCCAGTCACTGGCCTGTGCCATACCTGCAGGCATCACCACTGAGGCCGATGATTGGCTGCAGCTAGACTGGCCCACAGGGATACAGGGGAATCCCCCGGTGGGCCCCTGGGCAAAGTGGGCCCCTAGTCTCCCACCCCCTGCACAAGTGGCACATAGATACATTAGACTTACTGCACCACATACATATATTCAATGTACAGCACCTCCACCAGCCTATGTTCATATAAAAAAAAACGTATTAAAATATTTATTATGTTTGAATGTATCCGTACGGTGGGCCCCCAAAATATATTTTACTGGTGGGCCCTAGGTACCCCAGTCCGACACTGGCTACAGCAGTCACAGGCATGTACGGCATGTCATCACTGAAGAACAAGTCAACTAACACTGGAGGGAAATACCAAAGCGGTGATGCCGGAGAGGGGATCGTTTTTTTATTTTAAAGTATTTCCTGCTGTTAGAATTTTTTTCTTTTTCAAATTCTGTAAACCCCTTTAAGGTGGTGGTAATTTCTTGGTGATGACAAACTTGCATCTCTAACCCTTCCTCTCCAATATGGTAAGAGGAGGCGGCATAGCTGGGCCACGCTATGATATTTGCCACACTGCATTGAGATCGCAACGTCACGCTGGTTGGACATTTGGGCTTCTCAATGCAACCGCATTATTGATTGTGGTGTAGCACGGTGACATTGCAGCCCTATGTCATGCGACCACAAGCTGCCATGAAGCTTGTATATGTCCTGAATGGGGAGACGGAAGAGACCGCTGCCATCAGGGTCGGAATGACCCACCAGAGTCCCAGAGGATCCTCCGGTGGACCAAAGCTCTACCAATAATGGACCCCTTAAGATCCTAGACACACAGACAGTGAGCGCTCAGAAGCATGTCCACTGGTGAGCCCAAAGGACTTGAGTCCGACGATGGCTGCCATAGAACAAAAGGATAGGGTATGTGGAAATCCAACTGCCCACTCCTCTCCGCAGGAGGTCCTCATACATGCTTTATGGGCAGGTAATCCTGCTGAAGCTGACAGGTTTGGGAGACATCCATCAGATGTGTATGGCCAGCTTTTCCCCCGTGCCTAGCTTGTTCTTTGCTCTCCATGTTTAGCTTGTATTAGTCAATTGTATAAAACAAAAAGAGAAAAAGAAAACAGCAAACCTATCATTAGAGCAGAACCTTTAAAAGAGAAGCTAAAGTTTCTCTGTCATTAATTTATTACTCTGACACCTTTCGGCTTCCAAGCTTCTTATTTTGAAAGAACCTAATCTTGTGTGAATAGAGAATGGCAGAGAGCTGCAGGCTGCAATTGCAGGATAATTAGGCCTGCGCTTCACCTAATGATGGATACCAGCCCTCAGCCTAAAGTGGGTCTTGTCACAGTCTAATAGGGGGACAGGATTCTCCACTTGAGACTGAAGGATTGTTATCTTATCTGGAGATAATCTTGTTAAAGTGCCTTTGGTGAAGTGATGAAAGGGCTGTGCTTATATGTGCCTAGGATGGTTAAGTTACATTTAACCCATCATGGGAACAGCTTAGGTAGGTCCTCCTGGTTGATACTGAGGCAGGCAGATGATTCCTATGTGTAAGGGGACATTTTAAAGCGTCTGGCCAAAGTATGGATTCATAAGAGATCAGTGCACACTGGTATATATGTTCATAGGTCTCTAAATAACATCCTCCCCAAGAAAATTTCAATTGTGTGACCAAATTTCAGCATTATATATATAACCAAGTTGGGCACGTTTAAGTGCTTGTCAATGGCGTAACTACAACTGACTGGACCCTACAGAAATTTTTTGAATGGGGCTCCCGTCCAGCAACTTCTTCGCAAACCCCCAACTCACGTGGCTAGTCAAGATTGAGCTCTCAGTCAAGGCCCGACAGCTGCTCCGTCCATTTCCTACAGTGTCTCTGTATATAATGTCATTGTATGATACTGTTGAGGGGGCCCTGATAATAAAATCTTTAAGTCTTCCTCCTGAGGGGACCTCTTGTGGGTCTGGGCCCCGATGCAGCCGCTTCCCGTATAGCTTCACCCCTGGTGCCTGTTAACTGACACCAAATAGATTCCATTGTAGGGCCCCTTTTTTTGGGTCTGATTCTGTCAAATTGGTCATCAGATTCGACTTGGTCCAAATAATGACGTTCCAAATAGAAAGTGCGCCGACTGTTTTAAACAGTTATGTATGACACTTTGAGGTCTCCTAGGACTGTATCCCACCCCCTTAAAGTTTCTTAATGCCAAGACTGTATTAGTATTATCAAAGTAAAAGTGACGTCTATGCAGAGTCAGACTAGGGTTCCTTGGGCCCACCAGAGGAAATTTTACTCGGGGCCCAACCCTCATATCATCGATATGATTCAAAGAAACAGATCCTAGTGCCAATTAATTGTCTTCAAAGGTGGCTCCAAATGTTTTGGACTCCCAAACCTTTGGGGCCCACTAAGGTATCAGAGCCTGGGCAAAACCAGAGGTCCGACACTGCATATATGGCGATCCGATGTTGACACAGGAATACCCCAGATCTGCTGCAGTGTTGAGGGAGAAAAGAAGCTGCACACAACAGCTGGGACAAGGTATTCAGAGGATTGGTCATCAGTTAAAAAGTCTTGTATAATCCCTTTAATTTAGCAGGCTTCTGGGCCTTTCTATATTATACTATATAGTATATCATGTTATTACAGTTTTACTTTATATCCCTCATATCACACGTCAAATCAGGTATTATCCACAGATATTACACATTATATGCCTCACTAATCTAGAGAAAATCTCCCGTTGTGTCACATATATAGATTAGGGCTGAGCTGGTATTTTGAGTAGAGCCATGAATGCTGCATCAACAGTGCCAGCAAACGAGTTGCTACTCCCCAGCTAATTAATTTTCCATTTTACAATACTCCGTGTCCCCCTCCGATTCCACTTTGCTGATCTGTGTTTACCTTCCCTCTAATGACATCCGCCTCCTCCTTTTCGGGGACAGTTCACGCCGGCCTCTGCAGAATTGGTTCTTCCATAATCCAAACACTTAATTGTTTCACCGAGGGCAATTTAGCACCCACATCAGTTTGGTTTGTATAGGAGCCAGCAGTATATAGTGTCCCGTGGCATTGAACCATCTCAATAGTCAAGACGATATAAAGGAAGATATAAAGGATATCAGGACGACTAAGGCTATCGTAGTTTTTATATTTTTGGTCCCGATTATAACCCATAGTTTGGTTTTGGACTACAGAACTGTAAGCACTTATAGCAACCAATAAGATTCCTCCTTTTATTTTTCAAAACTTCTTTCGAAAATGAAAGGTGGAATCTGATTGGTTCCTATGGGCAACTAAGCCAGTTCTACTTTACACACCACTTTGATAAATCTCCCCCTCTGTGTGCTGTCATATAGTGTCTCCCTATGGCACTGTTTTACAAATGTATTTTGCCCTGCAAGCACAGTAAGGCCCCATTCACACGTCCGCAATGTTTGTCCGCACCTGTTCCGCAAATCTGCGGAACGGGTGTGGACCCATTCATTTTGTATGGGGACGTGATGGATGCGGAGAGCACACACTGTGCTCTCTGCATCCGCATTTGCAGAGCGCGCCGCCGATCTTCCGGCCGGCGGCTCAGCAATAATATAGAGCATGTCCTATTGTTACCCGCCATTGCAGACAAGTATAGGCATCTCTATGGGGCTGGCGGCAAGGTGTGTTGCGGACACTACGGACGTGTGAATGGGGCCTAATATGGCCTCTGATGGACCATGCCATGTTTTTTGCCTCTCGTAGGTGCAGTACGGGCCCCAGAAACTTCTATGGTATCATATTATAGCTTGAGGATCCTTTTACGTGGCTATAACAATCAGTCGATTGGTACTTGTTTTAAAGATCTGTATACGGGAAAGTGCATGAGGGATGCAGTATCAATACTATCGTTACTATGATCATTTCTCCCCCATGTTTTTACATTATGTTGGCATTGAATCCCTGTTTACAAGAGGAACTCTTTTGACGATCCGCCATCAAACAGACAATCCAATCAGTCGACGGTGTGTGCTCGTTTGACATCTGACCGCTGTCACATTTACAAAGTTGAAAATAATCAGAAACGAGTGTTCATACATTCATGCCATTATCACTGCGCTGTACTGTGACATCACTGCGCACATTATCCCACAATTGTGACATCACTGTGAGCATTATCCCTTTGCATTAAGGAAACCAACAACATCATAAATGTCCCCTGTTCTGAACTTGCTATTGAAATTGGTCATGGTGGAGTGGGGCCCCATGGATCCTTATTACGACCCTGGCTATAGGGGGTGCAGAGGAAGCGGTCGCTTTCTGGGCTCTAGTGCATGCCACATAAGTAGACATCAGTTGTAAACTTTGTTAAAGGGGTTGTTTGAGTGTTTAATAGTGATGACCTATCCTCAAGATAGGTCATCAGTATCAGATCGGTGGGGGTTCGAAACCCCTGATGATCGGCTGTTTAAAGAGACCTCTTCCTAGGCCAGTGAGAGTTGCGGCCTTTTCCTGCCTGAGCTCAGCTCAGCCATGTTAAAGCGAATGGGGATGAGCAATGGATAGCTCTGTGCCTGGTAAGCTTAGTGGAGCACTGCACCCTCTTCAAAGAGTGGGGTCCCAAGAGTCGGACCCCAGACCAATCAGATACTGATGACCTATGCTCATGATAGGTCATCAGCATTAAACAGTTGGAAAACATCTTTAAAGTTCGGTGATTGGTGGGGATGCCGGGAGTTGGACCCCAGACCAATTAGATACTGATCACTTATCCTGAGGATAGGTCATCAGTATTAAACACTTGGAAAGCCCCTTTATATATTTTTTTCCTTTAGTTATACATTTTAGAAAAAAAATAAACAGATTTTTTGTTTATTGATTTTTATAGATTTTTTTGCCATTTATTACTACATTATTTTTACGAATAAAAAGGAAAGCTGAAAAGAGTGTGGCATAGTCGGACAGAATCATGTTGGCATAACTGCTGATTTCGAGTATAGTCACACAGTAAGGCTACTTTCACACTCACGTTTGGTGCGGATCCGTCCTGGATCTGCACAAACGCATCCGTTCAGATAATACAACCGCATGCAACTGTTCAGAACTGTATTATTTTTAACATAGCCAAAACGATCCGTCTCGAACACCATTGAAAGTCAATGGGGGACGGATCCGTTTTCTATTGTGCCATATTGTGTCAGTGAAAACGGATCCATCCCTATTGACTTACATTGTGTATCAGGACGGATCAATTTGGCTCAGTTTCGTCAGGCGGACACCAAAACGCTGCAGGCAGCCTCCAGAGCGGAGGCGGAACGGAGCCAAACTGATGCATTCTGAGCGGATCCTTATCCATTCAGAATGCATTAAGGCTGGGAACACACCTAAGCGTTTTGCAGGCGTGCGTTTTTTCAAACGTTTTTACGCGCGACAAACGCGCGATTGTATGCGCGTTTTTGTCATTAATGAACGCGCGTTTTTCGCGTGTTTTTGTGATTGACAGGTGCTAGATCCACTAAAAATGCAGGCCTACCTATATGAAAGGTGTTGCTTCACAGCCTGCTTCCTCCATGCTTGAGCCTAGGATTCTTGCACCTGGGAGTGGCCTTTTTCAGCTGGTTGCCTAGTAAAAAACGCGCGTTCGTAGGCGCGTTTTTGGAACAGAAAATGCGCATTTCTTCATCTTTGCGCGTTCTAATACAATCCTATGGACGGAAACGCGCGCAAAAACTCCCTAAAGAAGCTCAAGTAGAAGCGACAGCGTTAGACGTTTTCCAGCGTGTTTAAAAGCGCTGTGAAACGCCCAAATGTGAACCATGCCCATAGTGAAGCATGGCTTTTCACATGTTGTGCAATTTACAGCGTGTTTGAACGCGCTGTAAAACGCTTAGGTGTGTACCTAGGGTAATGGCAAAACTGATCCGTTTTGGACCCCTTGTGAGATCCCTGAACGGATCTCACAAACGGAAACCAAAACGCCAGTGTGAAAGTAGTCTAAATTGTCCACGAAAGCTCTGACAATACATACTGGTGACTGCGGAATTTATAATACTGTATGTTGGTGTTTTATGTGTTTATTATAGCATAGAGTATAACTAGCTGTATACACAAGCGATGCAAAGAGCAATGGTAACACACACCTTTCTGTAATGACAGATTACACATGTTTTGACACCTGATAGTTAAAGATAATGTTATCATAGGACAAGTTTCCCTCTGCTGAGTATTACACCTTTTTATCTAGGAGGTTAACTACTTGGCATCTGACGTGGATGGATAAATATTTATTTTTTGTTCACTGCTCATCACTGCCATGTGGGAGGGCTGGAGGGCCCGACAACCACGCACCACTGAGATTTCCTAACGTGGCGAATAGCTTCTCAAGAATAACATTTTTCATGTCAACAACTCTAAAAAGTATTTAGATCCGGGACTTTTCTTAATCCGGGGGTTGCCTGCTGTTTTTGTGGATGCAGTTGTAATGAAGGAACAGTCTCGAAGACGAGAAGTCTATAAGGAGACCATATATAACCATAACCAGCAAACTTAATATCTTTTATCAATACAGTAGAATGTTTCAGGATACTTGTTCAGAAGGTATTTCCTATTATGAGCTGGCATCATTGAAGGTTGTTCCACAGAAAAATACTCGAAATTTTTGAAAGTAGCAGCTGAATCGGAATAATTTTGTAATTGCACACAATTAAAAATTTAGCATAGCCACTGAGTTATTCAATAAAATCTATCTGCATAGCGCCACCTGATGCTTGTTCTTTTCCTTATTTGTTTGTCCACCTTGCTGCCATGGACGCACATGCTCAGTTCCTCATTCAACTGCCACCGGCCATATCTTCTGTAACGGTTACAGGGAGAAAGCTGCAGCAGAAAGAACACGCCATCTGAGCTGTGATGGTGAGAGAACTGCAGCAAAATGGACATGCCCTTTGAGAAAGGACATGCCTCTCAAGCTGCCAGATAATATAAATCTAGCAGAGCATTTGGAGCAATGAATGGGGAGATCTCTGGATCCATGTGAGGTACAGGGCTGGTTCTGGCTTCATTAGAGATTGTCACGTACTCTATGATGTCTGATTTTCATTTTTTTTTTACATTAATCATGGGATCACCCCTTTAGCAATGGTTTACATAGCTCCTCTACCAAATTAAGGTGCCCATATGTTGTTCGATCTTTTGGGACCTGAATGGGAAGAAGTCAAATCGAGCCCTATAAAATAGACTCTAGTGGCAAGTAATTGGTTCCAAAGTACTACTGAGATGTTACTAGTTCCTCGAGAGGTGATTGAATAATGGCTCAGTTCTCATAATGGCCGTGTGTAGGTCAAAGGTAACATATAAAAATGTGCAGTGTTTTTCTAAGAAATTAGATACAGCATGCTACAGAGATGTCTATTATTCATACACCGAAATCCAACCAAACATCAAAACGAGGACCCAATGTAAGGCACTGCACAGCACTCAATTTCATATGTCCAGTGACCTGTATGAGGTATGATAGATGACTACTTTTTAAAGATTAAACCACTGCAAATATTTTTGTTTCAAAAAGTTCTGGCTGTTCATTTTCCGTCTTGCTGCCTCCCGTACTGATCATTTTATAGAAATGTCCCATGTGAGAAGCACTTCATCATCGGCATTAGTTGTAAATGACCCTCTTCACACAGCAAACACTTGTGTCTTTTCCTAATCTGTTTTGTTTCCCTTTCTAAGTGGAACACAAGATCTCACAGGTCGAATTACTGCTGATGATTGTGCCCCCAGAACGCCTTGACAGATATTTAGGAAAAAGAGCCTTGCTGGGTGACAGAAAACCTCATCCATCACTCCCTAAAAGAGCCTGGAAGTCACAGTTGGGCTCATTTTACAACCTGTAGGACTCTTCCATGTGGCCATAGCTATGCAGAAACCTTAACCCTAAGCATTTCTGACCTGAAGAGCTCATAAAGGAGAATTTATGAAGCAAACGAGGAATACAGTGATATCACACAGGCTACTGATATCAGATAATAAACCTCATCAAGGGATGGATGGTTTCCATGAAAGACTTGATGAAGCCCAAAGAATAAAGCTGGCCATGTACATTATACTAAAGCTGACCATACGCTTTTAAAACCTGTCAGCCAAACAATCCTACGGCCAACAGATATCTCTCACGACTCCCACAAATACATGCACTTTCAGTTCAGCCAATAGAGTATGTGTTGTCGATGGGAAAAGAGAAGAGGGCCACTACCAGATACTTATGGAGGTAGTCTATTTCCTGGGAGGCAAAAATATTCAGTTTGCCTGATTGTATTCTCCTCCAGTATCATCTTTAGTTGGAAAGCTGGGAGATCCCCATACTGTCAGCTAAACCCGTAATTCTCAGCAGATTCAGCTGACAGTACACTAATGCGAATGTTTGCCAAATGCACCAATTTGGGAGAAACTGGCTGACCATTTACATGAGGGTTTCTTGACTTCAATCAACAGTAGATACCAAGAGAAAGAATGGTCAAGTTGTTGGATTACATCATAGTCAATCTTTTTGAACCCAGGAGATGAGATGCCACCAGATGTGTCTGGGCGTGTCTTACTCCCCTCTGCTTATTGAGAACATTTTCACATTTGGCTGTGTATCATGGACTGGGAGGTTAATAGATATTTTTCTATAGCCTTTCTATTAAAACAAATTTGTACACCAATATCCTTGAGTTCTTAGAAGTCATAAATTATCTATCAGGAACATTGAACATACCAGACATAGATATTCCCTAGATGGTCAAGCATGATCTCAAGCACTAGAATAAATCATGCTTTGGGGAAAATTGGATAGTTTCGAACAATCTTTTGTTACTCAAAAAATAATAATTTGATCTGTTCAAGAAAAAATAATTTCCAAGGACAACCAGATGGTAGTACATAGAACTCTTGCCTTTCAGGTAGAGAAATGAATAATTAGAGCAGGGGCATGAAGATGATTAGAGACTTTAGGAGTCAGATAAACCATTCGAGGAGGGAGTTGGATTTGTTTTTTTAGTAACTGAAAAGAAGAAATTCTATAAAAATCAATAGGAAACCCAAGAAAAAAAGATAGCAGAAGCAAATGTCTAGGCTTGTTGACTACTTTGCTCCAGCCATAGTTTTATAATAGTGGACGCCATTCTAGGAAGGTATAGGAATGTAAAGCTGTATGAAGGACTGTAGACAAAACTATTAACTTGTCCTGATTTACTATGTATGTAGTGTTTTCAGTAATTATTAAGTAAGCTGGTACTGGTACAACAACCAAGAATATGTATGGTAAGTCAAATGTCAAGAACAACCAACTCAATGGCTTGAACTCCTTCTATATGTTAGACCAATGGGTATAATATAATGTCTAATATCTACTATGTTCTAAACTGCAGCTTGAAAATAACTTGTTCATGATTAGAGATGGGTGAATCGATTTAAAAATTCAACATAAAATTTTCAAAAAATTTGAATTTGTTAGAATCAGAATTTTGCATGATGAGAGAGAGAGAGTTTTCCAGACAGTCGGAGCACTTTCAATTTTGACCCCAATCAAATCAGACCAGAATCAAATTTTAAGAAATGTGGTTATCTCCATTGCTGATGTTTGTTTCTTTAGAATCTCCATGAGACCAAGACTGTCAACCTCGAGAAGGTCAATGAGTTGAATTAAGAGTGCATTAAAACCAAGAGTGAATTAAAAAAGAGGAGAAGTCATATATGTTCTTAATACTTTCTCTTCTTTTATGGTCCACTCCTGATTTCTGCACCAGAAAACCTGACCGTGTGGCCGTGCCCTTAGAGTTCTTTACAGACCTAAAAATCATCTGTGTTGCGACTGTACATCATGCATCAGTGAAACCAATGATCTCATTTATGATCCATAGGTATTATCTGGGTAACTTATCTGCAAATCTCTGCTCCCATTAGGCAAACAAGTAAGAAAATGATTTTGTTACACTTTGTTGTAAGGTGGAAGCACTTGTCTATTTATTACAATGCGAAATTTGCAAATTTGCATCTACATACTTAAATTTATTTTATGGGAATACGGCTTCGGTTTCCCTCAATTTCTGACTTCAATGCGTCCCCAACGTGTTTTAATTTTTAATGAAATGTGACAGATTCCGCTGGATATTTAGAGGGAGGACATTAATGAAGTTTATGTTGACAACATTACAATCTTCCACAAGCAGTTACCCAACCAAACAATATCCCCGGCAAGACGCTGGCAGTGTTAATGACGTTATGTAAAATTATAAAGGCAAATCGGATTTTCCATAACGCTCAAACGCCCCTGAAATAGCAGACAATAAACTAGCAGACTGCAAATTAGATTAGCTTAGAAATATCAGAGCGGTTCCTGTATAAAATCCATAATTGCTTTTAATGTCTCTGCTCCTAGGAGACGCAATTGTAAAGATCATCGTGCAAGCAGATATGAGCAGCTATTGACAGAGCGAGGGAAATCAACAGGGTAACCAAATAAACAGCACTGCCCTCATTAAATATTCAGCCCGTGAAATTTGACTATGTGCTGCCGCTCTGCCTTCTCCGCACTCCTTCCTGCAGCACAACGCAGAATATTCGCTGATAGATAGGACTGACGTGACTCCCCGAGGCTTTTCTGGGCTTGGAATGACAGTGAGAGACGAGCCGGAGAAAGGGAGAGAAGCTGAGAGTAGACATATGAAGAAAAAGGGGGGGAGAGGATGAATAGGAAGCCATGGTGGGGGAGAGAGGGGCCTTAGGGAGAAGAGGGATCGAGGTACGGCATCTGAGGCACTTGTTTTTGTCGTAATTGCTCCACAATGGTTTTCTGTGTTCTGCTTTAGTAGTGATAATTTGCTCCATGAACATATAACATGGCGTTGTTCAACTATATCCTTATCTAGCTGCGAATCTAAACTCACTGCAAGAATAGATATAAATGTAGCAGAGCGGAATTTGTCATTTAGCATCTGAATGCTCCATCTCTGCCTTGGTTAAGATGGAAAACTGTAGATAACAAAGACATGGTGACAAATGACAGTCTCAGCTCTGCTACATATCTGCGTTATAGTTGCATTTTCATCATCTGCAGTAAAGATTACATTTGCTTCCTGAACATTGTGTCTAAATATCCTGGGCAGGATATAATGGCATGTTGTCATCACCCAATACTTAGAGAACGTGACCTCTTGCTATGCCCCTGACCATGAATATCTAATATTGGAGTTATATACAAGTTCTATGCATCACATATGTGTTCCAGATGACAGAAGACCCTATGGATGTTTTTTAGGGCATGACTTAATCTAAAACTTCACCTATGGAGTGATTTGAAGGGGTAGTCCCATCTCAGGCATCGATAGCATATCACTAGGATATGCCACCAATGTCAAATTGGTGCAGGTCCCAGAGAAGAGAGAAGCCTGACCATCCTCCGCTATGGGAGTTCGGAAAATATCTGAGCGCTGGCTGGGCCATTTACAAAAGTCTCGTAGAGGTGAATGAAGAGGTAGCCGTGCATGCACAGTGCACTCTGCATTCACTGCTATGGGACTTCCAAAAATACCTCAGTGTGCTCGCTTGTGCTTTTTGGAACTCCCATAGAAGTGAACGGAGAGCACCAGTGCATGCACAGAATGCGCTTCTTCACTTTGGGGGGTCAGTTCTGGATATAGGAGTGGGTCCCAAAGGTGGTATATCCCAACAACATGCCATCAAAGTGTGAGATGGGTCAACCCCTTTAAAGGGATGGTTAAACTGTCCCAAATTTGCTGATTTTCAAAGACAATCCAAGCCAAAATGGGTGGAACTATTGCAAACCCCACCCATAAATGGGTGTTACAGGGTGCATTTGGGGTGTTCCTAGGGCGGGGGCCTAGATTCCCCAAAATTACTAACTAAAATGTTGGTAAGTATCTTCATAGAAGAGAAGGAAGACATCTTCCCCCTCAATTATCCACTGCTGGTATTCTTCCTCTGCTCCGGTCCCTACTGGTGTCTGCTCGCTGGTCGACACACCATGAATAACAGGAAAAGCCTGCTCAGCCAATCACTGATCATAGCATTGACCCGCCTCAGGGATTGATTGGCTCAGCAGGCTGTTGGTGAAATACCGAGGCCAGGAAGTGCAGAGCAGCTGGGACCAGAGCAGCATCAGAAGTGCTAAGGCGGGAGACTGGTGAGCGTTTTTTTTTTCTATTTCTAACCCACTGTAAGCAATATTATAAAAAAAATATATATAACACAACTGGACAACCCCTTTAACAGTATTATATACTGCGATGCCATCCTTACTGGTGAGCGTTTTTTTTTTCTATTTCTAACCTACTGTGAGCAATATTATAAAAATAAAAAAAATAACACCACTGGACAACCCCTTTAACAGTATACGACTTTATCTAGATACACTGCGATGCCATCCTTACTGGGAACAATTTCCATATTTGATCCTGTCTGCATGCATTCACATCTCCCTTGATCTGCACGTAGGCACGCAGGATGCACATTGAAATCCGCTTTATGTGTATTTAATTTTTTGCATCATCAGACATAAAATACAAATAACAAGGTTAACTCCCCCCTCCCCTATCTCCTCTCTTGATGTGTGTACTGGATGAGTGCTGGATCGGAGGTATATACATTATGCATGCACTGGCTGGACCCGGCACAATTACAGAAAATGCTCTCCTCTCTCTACTCTGAAACTTTATGTAAATAACCGATGACAGCGTTATTGTGTGAAGAATATCAATGCTGTAATTAAAGTTTAAGGTTTGCACCGCCACCATGAGCCGCTGTTAATTTTTCACAGCCTCTCAAGGGAGGGATAAGCGTTTGCTCCTAGAAACAGAGCTAATAATGAAATCTTTGAGCTGAGGCAGATATACCTAACCCCGAGGTCCTTTTTCACTGGCAGCCTGCTAAACATGGCTTCTTCCCTGGAGATAAAAGAGCATGTGAGGGCGCAGCGAATGATTAAAACACACACACACAAAAAAAAAAACCCTACTGAAACCTCAACTCGAACCACCCAGGAAATTAGAAAGGGCTAACCACAAATGTGCAGGCTTTTCTTTTTGTGACTAATAAATGTCACGTTTTAACCATTCCCATGCCCTGCTACATGGAAATGTAGGAGTACGTTGTTCACTACGGTACAATGACTAACCAGGCAGGGGCTTATGGGGTACTAACCAAGTGCTGAAGTCTATGGGGGCACCAGCAAGTCTCTTTGGCTTTTTCATGGTGTTGAGATATAGGGCTACAGAAGACAACTCAAATATCTTTGCTTCAGTTGGCCGTATACATTAGATTAAAAGGGTTATCTAGGAATTGATAATGATGACCTATCCTCAGGATTGGTCATCAATATCAAATCAGCGTGGGTCCGAGTTCCAGCACCCCACCGATCAGCTGCTTCAGGGAGCAAGCTCCTGGCTGCTTTTCAGGCAGAACGCCATGCTGTGCTTGGTATTGCGGCTCATCCCCATTGAAAATAGGCCATGTGACCGATGTAAGGTGATATCACATGGCCTAGGAAGAGGTTGCAGTGCTCAAGGAGCACCAGCCTCTTGTAACAGCTGATCAGCAGGGGTCCCAGGTATTGGACCCCTGCTAATCTGACATCGATGACCTATCCAGAGGATAGGTCATCGATATGATTTACCGGATAACCCTTTTAATGTTAGATGAACCTGCCGATTTCCGCAAAACCCGACTGCATATTTGGGCCTCCTAAAACTTCCTCAATGACAGATATGGGAAGAGACCCAGATTAAGCTGTTGGATTTCAACATGTCTGATGCTTTAGTTCTCAAGCCAGAACAAATGTTCGGTTCCCAACCAGACCAGATGCAGTCAACCATGCAGATGTAAGGGGAGGTGGGGTAAAATGTGGAATGAATGTTTCAACGACAGCTTTATTAAGGGTTTGAGCATCCTCTTACTATAGAAACTTTCTAAATTCTTCATTGTTATATGTATATAAATCCTACATGATGTCATGAGTGTCGTCATTCCACACACGAGTGACTCTCAGGTGGAGCTCCTACTGAAGGAACAAGGACCTCAAGCTTGGTCTCAAGATTTAGCATGGCTTACAGATATATTTTGGGCTTTGATGTTCCCCTAGAAAGGGTTCTAACTTTATAGAGATTAGAATAGTTTTGGATCTTGTAAATGTAGCTTCATATCACACTTAGAATACATACTGGAAGATTGACTATATCCGTGGATTTGGATTAGTTTGGCCTTGACGTTGGAAAACTCCATTAGACTATTGGTATAGTGCTACAGGGGATACTTTGAGTCCAATGTGTTTTGTTGTGGCACATGGATTTCTGCAAGCCCCATTAGACGAATGGAACAGATTTTTAGATCCCTCTAAGAATTTTCTGCCACAAAATCACCTGAGTGTGAAGGTCCTCTAAGAGGTTGGTCCTTGTTTGTCCATTAAAATCTACACCTGTGGTTTTTGACTAGAATCTTTATAATAAGCAGTCTACACCAATGATAATATAGGGAAAAAAGGTAAATTATGACATTGTTGAATTGAATAGAACCTTGTGGTCACGTGTGGCCAGCAGATGCTATTTGTAGTCATTAGTGGACTCACGATGTCGCAACCAAAGTTCCAGGACTGACATATTAAGGCTTAAAGGTTCTACAAGCTGCATATTGTGGCTTTTGGGGTTTCTTTGAAGCTTTCCACCACTCTACATAATTCTGGGGCAGCACATTACTAAGTGGTGAAAACTGCCCCTTCATCTGGGATGGATGGCACTCTGAAGACCTTTCTTGTAATTTTACATTAGGTCTCAGAGATAAGCATCTTCCAAAATACAGTCCTTCCCAATTTCCCTTGCAACATTGGTTATCTGAAAAAAACTGTTCCTGTTTTAGGCTAAATACAGAACAAGAACACTAAAACAGCTCAATGTGAACATGGCCATTGAGACCAACATGGATTTAACAAATATCCATAGAATCTTCTGCCGGCAAACAACTAGTCACTCTGGGGGAGAGCAATGACATTACCGTTCTCTTCTCTCCATACTGTGGAGGAGATTGTTGCAAGTAAATGCACAGGTCTCCTCCGCTGACGAGCAGACAGTTGTCGGGAAGGAACTCCTCCTTCCCGAAAATCTGCTGCTGTGTCATCCCATGTCCTCTGAGTCTATTCCTCCTTCCTTTGGTCACCCAGTAAATCTACATTAATTTCCCACTCTTGCCTTCCATCACCCACAGTGTCCCCTAACCGGATCCCTTTCATGATGGACCCAGGGCATCTGCTATAGTAGTTATACCCATGGAAAAGAGGTCAGAGTTAAATCAAAAGAACAATTTTCTACTTTTTTATATTTTCTTCTATTGACCAAAAGTAAGAAATTTCAAAAATGCAATTTTGATATAAATTTCAAAAATGTAATAATTTTTAAGTGTAGCAAATAAACTATACTAACTCTGAAATACAGAAAGACTTAACTACTAAAAAAATAGAGTTTACACGTGTAACGACGTTGCCATATACACCCACCATTCAAAACAGTGGAACATTTTAAGAAACAAAATTTAAAATTCATGTTTTCAGACAAATTTCTTATTTCACAGTTCAGTTATGAGAATAGCGTTTCATACAAAATGTTTAGTTTTCTATACTTTAGCTATGTGCCTACACCTCTGGCACCAGCAGACGTCGAGACACAAGTTAACATGAAAAACAATCCATAAAAAGCCACAAACACCACAAAGTAATAAAAGTTACAGTAATGTACACGGTAGATGCAATTGTCATAAAAGTAGAATGCAGGCCATTCTGAGAACCAGTGAAGTGGTATGTCCATAAAAATCTACGTAACAGACCCAAAAAAGAATAAATGGTAAGAGGTTATGTTAGTCTGGAATGTTAATGGCAAAGCCTTTTGATTATATAATATTATTGTATATTATATTTCACATTATTCTCAAAAGAAAATGGAAACAAAATTTTAAATAGTCAATCTTGTACAAATTATAACATTCAAATGTAAAGAAATTA
Organism: Bufotes viridis; assembly: GCA_033119425.1. Classification (NCBI taxonomy): domain Eukaryota; kingdom Metazoa; phylum Chordata; class Amphibia; order Anura; family Bufonidae; genus Bufotes; species Bufotes viridis. The sequence goes on along the minus strand of CM065597.1, from coordinate 135,217,942 downwards.
AAAATTTGGTAACAAAGAAAGCAAAATAAATGAAATAATTATTTGTATTATTTGTGATTTTATAACTATATATATATATATATATATATATATATATATATATAACATAATACAATTTAATACATAAAAAATTTAATAAAGTAATAATTTAATAAAATAAAAAATAACAAAAATGTATAATTTTGTAAACATAAAAAATATTCATTAAAATATAGTAAATAGATTCATAATTTTGTAAACATAAAAAAGCTAAAGCTGAAAAACACAATAATAAATATAATCTTAATTCTGCAATAAAATATAGTAAATAAATTCATAATTTTGTAACAATAAAAAACTATAATTTAGTAAACATAAAAATCTTTGATTAAAAGCTAAAAAAAAATATCTTAATTTTGCAATAAAATATAGAAAATACATTAATAATTTTGTAAACATAAAAAAGCTGAAAAAAAAAAAAAAGCTTAAGCTAAAAAAACACGATAGTAAAATATAATCTTAATTCAGTAGTAAAGTATAGGAAATAAATTAATAACTTGGTTTTAAAACTAGTTTCTTTATCTGAAATTAAAACAAATGCAAATACACAAAATCCAATCCATTACATTAGGTTTAAGTGACTGGTTACTTTTAAAGATTTGATGCTTGGGGTGAGGTATTGACATCCTCTGCATTAATTAGTGGTGTGCTCATGATGATGAAGTTTATAACCACACACCCCTCCTCAGCTGCCAGCCAAATAATTCAACTTAATTAGCAAATAAACACAGTGGGCTAAAAACTGTGAATATGACAAAAGGATCATTGGGAAGAAACTTCCTGGGAAAGTAAAACGCTAGAAATGATGACCTAACTATGCTACTGACAGGCAAAGTAAATCAACAAACTAGTAAAATTAAAAAGATCATAAACCGGGCAGGGTGATGATTGAAATTTTTTGTTGTAATTTATTTGCTGGTTTAGGATTTTTTTTCCCTATAGAACAATATGACTCAGGGAAGCCTTATGATGAGCTAAGTTTGTTTCAGTCCAACCAAAGGGGTGGTCCAGATGGACGGGCCTAATACAGATGCTAAGATGAGGCCTTGTTATGGCAATGTGAAACTGGTCTAAGGTAGAGGTTGTGGTAGACAACCATCACCCGCAAAACTGGGATTGGATAGGTAAGGTATATAGCATGGATATCAAAGCACCATATGGAATCATAACTGTGGGTCAACCCAAAGAGCCAATAGGTTTTTCAGAAAGGGGTCGTCTTATGAAGATAACCAATTTTCAAAAAGACGCCAGTGCAGCAAAGGAGGTAGCATTACACGCCAGGAGCCATTCATTCTGTAATGCATAGGTGAGTCAGGTCCAGGGGTCCCAAAACAACATATGGACGGGGGTTGTCCTGGCGTAAGACCTTTAACAGTTAATCATTCTGATATTATTCACTAGTAAATCCGACAATATTGTAAAAATGCTACAGGGTGGCCCACGAAAAAGTAGCCCATCTTCAGCCATAGTATGACAAGATGAACGAGCAAGTGGATTTTTTTTCTTAAATTACCCACAAGTACCAAAAGATGCTGAAAGTGGTCCCCGTTCACGTCTATGCATCTTTGGGCATGTCAGATTATGTTGGCTGATACTGCTTGTGATGCAGTGGATAGTGTTTGTGATGTTCTCCTTGAGTTCATCCAGGGGTTGTGGATTGTTAGTGGACACTTTCTATTTTAAATTTCCCCACAGATAAAAATCTCATGTGGACAAGTCTGGGGAACGTGGTGGCCATAACTCCTTGCTCACAGTTTGCTCCTCCGTAAACAGTTCATGAACCCGTGCTAGTGAGTTCCGTGAGCTGCGGCATGCCCCCATCTTGTTGGAAAAAGCAGGACATTTTTTCTTCTGCAGCATCACTGTTGAAGATTTTGCACGGTATCCTCAATGAATAGTATGTTTTTGGTTTTTGTGCTGCCATTTCAGGAAAAATAGATGTGCTCAACACTAATGCCTTTAATACCAAAAAATGAATCATAAATCTAACCACCAGTGTTAAATGGATTGGTTTACAGGCTATATTTATGGTCGGAGCAGTTGACTATGATGAACACATCAACTTATCGTCAGAGCTTGACTTAAATTAAAAGACGCGAGGTAGAGTTTTTGTAAAAATGATAATTCAGTTTGAAAATGTTCAGTTTCAAAAGGTCTCATGAACTACCCTGTTCATGCAACCTGTATGGTAGTGCATCGAGTCCATGCAGCTACACAACCTGTATGGAGCCCCACTCAGTCTCTGTAGCTATGTGCCACACAAGGGGGTACTGCTTTAGAGGCTGTACAGAGTAATAATACTGTCCAGTGCATGAGGCCACACATTAGAAGACCACTCATTTACTATCAAATGCAAACAACAAGCTTAAATTGTCTCAACAATTAGTTTAAATGGCATATAACAAGGGGTATGACATTTCTTTTTAAATAATTGTGATGTTTGTGTTGATTTCATGCAAGTATGAGGGCGTCTAAACTAAGTCTTGAATTAATTATAATCTGGGCGGTGGTTTCATGCTTTCTTCTAATCTGGATTCCTTGTAATTAGAAGGCAACAGATCAAAATCTTTATGGCCAAGAATAGACTCCAATGTGTTTTTTCCACAAGTAATAAGCACTCTAGTATGTGCAACAGCCAAATAATCTACCTAATAGGATAAGTGGCCATTCACACATTGCATGAAAATGAGCAGTGACTGTTTCAGTGACGTGTTTCTCAAATGCATGTGAATTGTTCATGCAGGTTATTAGCATCTTATTTGCTTAGCATGTGAAGCAACTAGTGACATCACATGTTCCATACCTGGACCTATATGGAACAGTCACACCACACAACTAATTTACATATTAGCCCCTTTGAGCTAATTATTTTACTCATCCATGCTTGGTCTTGTTCAGGGGCAGACTTTACCAACACATAAGCCAAGAATATGCTTCCACCCGGCAGTGTGATATTGTAAACTAAAGAGCCCTTGCCCTGCACGATCTAGTGCAGGGCAAGGGAGCGCATCGGAGCATGAGATGAAATTATGGGTATGTCCGGGTTCAGCTCTGACAACCCCTTTAAGGAGCACGAGGGTCAGGGTAAAAAGGGTTCCTTACTAGTTGTAGAGCGTTAGCAGAAATGCCAAGGCTATACTGCTAAACTGTGCATGAAGCTTAGCAGACAGATGGGTGGAGCTTAACAGTGAAACTTGGCGGTGCAAACGGAGATAACATAGACATAACTTTGCTTAGGGCCCAAGAAATGCCATTTCCATCTCTGGTACTGTTGTGTTTGAAGACTTAAAGGGGTTGTCCCACAAAAAATATTCTACAGTTTTCAAACTAGCACCTGGGTACAATACTTTTGTAATTGCATGTAAAAATTTTGAATAGCCACCGAGTTATTCAATAAAATGTATCTGCATAGCGCCACCTGCTGTTTGCTCTTTTTCTTACTTCGTTGTCCGGCTGACTGAGATGGTCGCACATGCTCAGTTTCATCCTTCAACTGCCTCCTGAGCTGTGATAGGCAGAGCATGGACACGCCCCCTTAGCTCCAGCAGAAAAGACACTCCCCTGACCGGCCACCTTGATATAAATCTAGCAGAGCAATTAATAAGGAGATCTCTGGATCCAAGTGAGGTACAGGGCTGGTTCTAGCTTTGTTAGAAAGAGATTGTCATGTACTATATGGTGTCTGATATAATTTTGATTCTGATTAATATCAACCATCAGATTGCTTTGCAATATTAGTCTGGATGATAAGTTTCAATTGCATCATTGAGCTGTAATATAACACCTATACAAGTCAGTAGGTCCAGATTATACCTTCTTATGCATATATATCACTGCTTCTGGAGAAGATGTCCTCTGTAATTTTGTGCCATGAAGAACACCATTTGGGAGCACATGGAATGTCTATTGCTCCGTAATGTGCAGGGCTCCACTGTGCACAAGACCAGAACATTATTCTCCTAACCAATCAGTTCACTCTTAAAGTTTAATTGAGGCAAGTATCTCCATGTTTTAACAACAATACGTACAACAGTACCACCAAGGAATGGCTGCTTAAAATTTTGCCCTTTGGATCACTGATAAGATTGGTAGGAAGTGGGTTCATGCCTTCTTTAGTTGATTTGAAGTTTAAGAAGAGAAGTTCTCATAATAATGGTATGATAATAAGAAGATGGTTGATACCTTATAATGGCTAAGGGAAAAGATGATAACCAAATTGCATGTTTTGAAGCTTCTCAGGTCTCTTCCTCAGCCATGTTATAACATGATATCTGGAGATTCACATATTTATACACAACAGTACATAGGAATGGCAAGGTAGATGAGACAACTGATGTAAAGCAGGTCAATATGGGTGGAGGAGAAAACAAACATTTGTTGCAGTAAATTGTTATAGCAGTTACAGATAAGGAGTGTGAAAGTTTTATTGTCCCCTGATATATATCTAGTCCATCAATTTGATGAACCCAGGAGGTCTAATAGGCAAATCCCTTAGGAGATGTAGAAGGACATAAATCCATGCAACACATTAATTCCAGATCTAGTGTGTCATAAGCTTGTACTCCCAGACTATCCTGTCCTTCTTAAATTTGAAATTCCTTTTTAATATATCAACTTCATGTCTGTGATGTTGTGTTCGTAACTGCAAAAGTGTTTGGATACAGGCAGACCTTTCCTTTCTTCTTTAATTGTGTGGTGATGGGACTTCATTCGTATTCAAGGCTTTTGACCGGTTTGCTGACATAGAGACAGGACATTTGGTAGATAAATTAAGTAGACCACATTTGGTGTGGTACCTTGAATCTTGTAGTCCTGATATGTCTTGGGAATCTGTACATTGTCATTCGTCATTATGTATGGTCTTACATTTTATTTGATTGCACGGGAAAGTTCCTGCTGTCGTTGGAGAGTAAAGTGAGCTTCTGACAATGATGTTTCTGATATTAGGGGGCTGTCTATAGCGCAGGAGTGGGGGTTCTGGAAATATTGATTTTTAATGGTCATCTTTTAGTAGTACTGGATGTAGTCTCTGAGCAAGCCCCCTCTTAAAATCCTCATTTTAAAATAGTCAGCTTTGGTACCGAGGTACCATCTAGTACCAAACCGACTTCAGATTCCTATTTTAAAATTGGAATACCGAAGTCACTCACCGAAGTCTTGCGCAACTTTGGCCAAGATAAAGTTTTTCTACACGGAGCCCATACATGTTTTTTACCAAATCGAGTCTATGATCCGATGCTCGATTCGCACAAGCCTAGTCAGTATGTACCAACCTAACCACTAAACTGGATGGAGTCACCTTGGCATTAGATCTAATTCATAATCTCCAGTAGAGGCATTCCAACATTATGACCTTCTGAGAAGTCCACTAAAATGCCTCAAAGACTTTTCCCAGTAGGAAATGTTGCAATGATAGATGATCAAATCTGCTTAAACCACTTTCAGATCTTCTGAACAAGCTGGGTTCACTTGACCTCCAACAATCAGGGCTGCAATGTACATATTTCTAATAGTTTAGTATTTTTATGGAATGTGAATCACCTGAATGGCAAGTAAAGGATTGACCGCTGTGTGGTCTGTGTAGTAGTAGGAGTGTTTAGAATGGATTTATTAATGGTTTCTATCAGTAAGTGCATTCGAAACTGATGGTTATAGGATATCCTCAAACTTTCCTCACAGGCTGCTATAAATCTATAAATCAGATAAGAGAGGAATGTGATGCTGTGAAGAGGAGAAATTGAGATGTTATGTTGCTCTCAGGGTTTGATTTATGTCTGGAGCTTTTAGGTATCTCCAGAAAACAACCTGTAGGGCGAAATAACCCTATAATTCCTAGAAGGATTCTCTCCATCGCCCCATTCAAACTCTTCCTTAATCCTAAATAGGCTTCCTCAATTCCTAAGAGGCTGAATGTGAAGTGAGGGCAACTAATAGCTCACATTTGTCAAATAAATCTTGACATTGTTACTTTATTTGCATACAGAGGAGAATAGAAAAATAAGATGTGAAAAACTTGATGATATTTAATGCTCAACTGTTTGATTAGTAATAAATGTTAGTTTTGATAGAATTTTCATGAAAAAGTTGAGTGTGGATGCTGAAATCAAGAATTAGACTTTAGCGGTGAAGGTCAGGAGGCCTGATTAAGTAGTAAGTTTGAGACTAATTCCAGATGTTGCATAATCTCTTGAGTCTCGAGTTAAGAAAAGATGAAATAGTTCTTAAAGGGGTTATTCACGTTGTTAGAGCTTTTCTACAGACCTACAGAGCTTTTCTACAGACCATACTTACCTGATCCTGGCTACTGGGTCCCAGCTCCATAACTGCCCCACCGGTTCTGGAGATCCTAGGCCTCCCAATGACTGGCCACAGTGGTGACGTGTCCCATGCGGAACATGTCCCAGTCATTTGCTGCAGTGGTCATGTGACCCACATCAAACTGGATGTTGGTGCGGGGAGACCCAGGACCTGCAGAGCATGATAACCGCCATGGGTCCAACCCCGCTGTGGGGTGTGTAGAAAGGCTCTAACAAGGTGAGCAACTCCTTTAAGCTGGTTATACACATTGGATATATATTAGCTCAACTCACCAAGTTCAGCAGGTCTGGGCTATCCAGTATGTTTAGGGGCCCCAAGACTCTCCTCCAACAGCACATATCAGTGGAGATTAGGATGAGGCAATTGGATTTCAACTGCCCAACCCTTTTGTTTAAGAGGAGTCTGGCAGCGGTTTCCTCCTTGTTTCTATTGAGAACACAAGAATGCTCAAGCATTAGTATAGGGGGATAGGAAGCAACAGCTGTTGGCCAAACAAGTGTTTGGCCGATGGCTATCTTAAGTATATGGCCAGCCTCAGACTCACTATGCCAATTAGCAGTCTCTTCGAGGAGAAACAGTGCCCTCAAAAGCTGACGCATTTTTAATCACATTTAATATTTGCGACGTGAATCAGTCATCTAACTAAATTCTAAAGTTCACTGTATGTAATTGACATCCATTTGGTTTGTAAGCCAAAGGCAAGTCTAGGCTTAAATATGAAGAAATTGATGATGTACCAATTATCTAATACACTTCTACTATTGGAATCATGCCCATTCAGTAGATATGATCTGATAATAGGGTCATGCAAAGAAACAAGATTTTCTGCAACCTGCTTGTGGCCTACCAACATGAGCTGTTTATGACTGCCTGCTGCATCATAGCCAGAATGCAGGCTGCTATAAACTCATCGGGCAACACTGAACTATTGGGTTTTCCTGCCTCTCCCCAGCTTTTTAACTTAAAGGGATTGTCCCACGATAAATATTCTACAGTTTTTAAACCAGCACCTGGGTCTGAATTCTTTTATAATAGCCTGTAAATTAAAAAATGTGCGTAGTCACTGAGTTATTCAATAAAATGTATAGCGCCACCCGCTGTTTTTCTTTTCTTATTTCTTTGTCCTGCTCACTGAGAAGGCCGCACATGCTCAGTTTCATCCTTCAGCTGCCTCCTGAGCTGTGATAGGCAGAGCATGGACACGCCCCCTGAGCTGCAGCAGAAAAGACACTCCCCTGAGCTGCCAGCTTGATATGAATCTAGCAGAGCAATGAATGGAGATATCTCTGGACCCATGTGAGGTACAGGGCTGGTTCTAGCTTTGTTAGAAAGAGATGGTCATGTACTATATGATATCTGATATAAACTTTTTACATTAGTAATGGGATAACCCTGGTAAAGGGGTTGTGCAAGAATGAGAGTTGGTGTTGCAAATTCCACCACTTGGCCGCAACTGTAAAGGGAAGCTTCTGAGTACTGGATCTCTGCTTTCCCATCCAGGCCAGTGATGTTCTGCTGGACTCCCTCTCTGTAAGCATCCGGTTTGTCATTGCATCATGTGACCATTTGTCATCGCAGGTGGAGAAGGAGAGGGAGCCAGCACCTGAAAGCAGGTAAGTAAGCTTCTCTTTCCCGGTCCAGCCACCCCCCCTTTAACCTTCCCACTAGTAAAGATAGATAGATAGATAGATAGATAGATAGATAATGGATAGATAGATAGATAGATAGATAATGGATAGATAGATAGATAGATAATGGATAGATAGATAGATAGATAGATAATGGATAGATAGATAGATAGATAGATAGATAGATAGATAATGGATAGATAGATAGATAGATAGATAGATAGATAATGGATAGATAGATAGATAGATAGATAGATAGATAGATAGATAGATAGATAGATTATCCCATACATATATATACTACGGACATGTGACCACAGGAATTGTTTATCTTTTGTCTCCTTCTCACTAATTGAAACCAGTGACTGGAGCTCCTCAGCATGTTCTAGCCTGGATCCCACTGAGTGACAGAGACTACATTTCAAGTCTGAGCAGCAGAACTGCTGTGACCATTAACCCCTTAGGCTACTTTCACACTAGCGTTTTCAGTTTCTGTTTGTGAGATCCGCTCAGGGATCTCAAAAGCAGTTCAAAACGGATCAGTTTTGCCCTAATGCATTCTAAATGGAAGAGGATCCGCTCAGAATGCATCAGTTTGCCTCCGATCAGTCACCATTCCGCTCTGGAGGCTGCCTGCAGCGTTTTGGTGTCCGCCTGACGAAGCGGAGCCAAACGGTTTTCTCTGACACAATCTGGCACAATTGACTTTCAGTGGTGTTCAAGACGGATCCTTCATGGCTACAGAAGACATAATAAAACCTAATTCGTTCATGACGGATGCATATGGTTGTATTATTGTAACGGAAGCGTTTTTGCAGATCCAGACCATGACGGATCAGCAAAAAACGCCAGTGTGAAAGTAGCCTTAGTCGGAGGGTCCTACAACATACAAAAAAGATTAGCTTTGCTGACGGTGCTGTAAGCATTCTGACAACCAAGACAATCTCAAAATGAAGTTTCCACTTCAATAACCTTATCTTCAAGAATGTTGCTACTCCAAGTGTCGTCTTACAGTGAGCCTGCTAGTACAACAAGCATTGTACACATATCTGATTACAACTCAAATCTTGAGCCCTGCAGAATCCCGGATCTACATTTATTTGTGCTATGAGTCAGGTGGTAGTAGTCCTTATATTGCACAAATACTTGTCAAGTCAAGTGAATGGGGCTGATCTTCACTCAGCTCAGTCCAGCCCAGAGTACATGTCTTCTCAGTGGAGAGAGGGATGGACTGCTGCCATTTCTGATGCCCATTTATCCCTAGTAAGAACAAAAGAATTGAGCACATTGACATCCAACATACCTGAACCTTTTTTCCACTACCTACTTCGGGAGTTGGGATTCTGTCAAACACATGGCCAGTTCTGCTAAACTCAACTAGTTTTGGTTCATCTAAAGCAGGGATGCTCAACCCGTGGCCCTCCAGCTGTTGCAAAACTACAACTCCCAGCATGCCTAGACAGTCTCCAGCTATCAGCCTACAGCAGGGCATGGTGGGAGTTGTAGTTTTACAACAGCTGGAGGGCCACAGGTTGAGCATCCCTGATCTAAACTGTATGGCTACCTTAAGAATGGAGTTCACGCATGGGCGTAGCTATAGGGGGTGCAGAGGTAGCAGTCGCTACTAGGCCCAGGAGCCTGAGGGGGCCCAAAGACTAGTGCTACATAAGAAGACACACAAAGCACTGAGGGAAGGGGGCCCAAGCTGAACTCTTGCACCAGGGCCCATGAGCCGTTAGCTACGCTCCTGAGTTCACGTAAAGAGGTTGGCCCAGCCTCCATTCACTGCTATGGAAGTTTCAAAAATAGGCGAGCTCTGGCTCAGCTGTTTCCACCAATGCCATAGCGGTGAAAGGAGAGGTGCCTGCCTGGTGCAGTCTCTATTCACTGGTATGGGACATCCAAAAATTGCCAAACATGCATGATCATTCATCTATTTTTTGGAACTCCCATAGCGATAAATGGAGACCATGCTGCGGGTGCGTGGCCCTGATCTCTAGATTGAAGTGGTGGGACCCACACCTATTAATATAAATAATGGCATATCCTAGAGCTATCCCATCAATGCCACAGATGGGTCAACCCCTTTAATCACAAATCTAGCTACTACGGATCTCCTGTGAAACTTTAGCTATTACTGCAGATTTAATTTCCTAATCAAGAGCTTGGAGAAATGATTGAGAACTTGTAAGAACTATAAAGACTGTTATTAGTGGTTGTCACCTTTAGGAATGCAGCATTTTGTAGCCCAAGATAGCTCAGAAATACAGAAGCTTAAGAGGACAGCTCAATGCCAGTGTGGTGCATTAAAGGCTCAGAAGATGCTATTCATATCAATACATAGTAACATCATGTATGACCTGCAGAGCTTACAGGCTAAGCTTTAACATCCTATCTGACCACATATTCTGCTGTCAGATGTGTCTATACACGTCTCTTCCAGAGTGAAAAAGTCAAGTTACGGTATGTCTGTTCAGCAAACGATAGGAGAAAACTTCAGCGTTCCTACACGTCTCCAGTGACCAAGACAGATCATTTTTAATCTCCAACAGTGTTAAAGGTTCGGAATTTTATTTTCCTATTAGTTACCGTATTTCTTGTAAATATTCTTTACATTCCAATGAGGAGATCCTCTTATAAATATGCTTTAATTAGAAAATATTTTTACTAAACTTTTGCTTAGTTTTTAAGCTTTGGAGATGGCGCTCAACATGAGCGGTAATAAACCAGAGAAAGATGAATTCTACTGACACAGATTTTTGCTAGAATAGCAAAATTTTCCATTCTCTAATAGTTAAAAGGGGTTTTCCAAGATTTCTTAACTGATGAGCTCTCCTCTGGACAGGTCATCAGTATCTGATCAGTGAGCGTCCGACACATTCAGCTGTTTGAGAAGGGATCAGTGCTCACATTAGCGCCACGACCTTCTCTCTGCTCAACAAGCACAGTGCCATCCCTTGTATAGCAGCTGTGCTTGGTATTGCAGCTCAGCCTAGGCTATGTGACCGATGAAGGTGGCGTTACATACCCTAGGCAAAGCTGCAAGAAGGCCATGGTGACACTACAAGCGCCTTCTCAAACACCTGATCAGTGGGGGTCCCAGGTGTCGAACCACCACTTCCAGGCACTGATGACCTATCCTGTAGAGAAAAACTCCTTTAAGACCTTTTTGAGCCTAGAGGGATGTACTTTTTGGAATCTCCCAGAATCGGACTGAAGTTTCTTGGGCCCACCAGAGGAAATGATTCTGAGGGCCCCACCCTCATATACAAATTCCCTTTGCATATTCAGGGCTTTTCATCTGTAAGGTTTAATTGGATATCTGGTGGCTATTGGTTCCAAGGTCAGCTCTAAATTACCTTCTGCTAGACCCCAGGGGCCATGTATTATAAGGGGTCTATAACTGTATCAGAGTTTTGGGACCCTGGTGGAACAGTCCAACTCTGGCACCACCCTCCTTCTTTTAGATTGAAGGCTCTGAGCTTGCTGTCCAGTAGGTACTATCTTACTCCTTTGTAGGACACCCTATAAATGCCCTAATTTGTTTTGTTGGCAAATATATAGATAGACTAGTTTCTTCTAAACCATAATTTGTCAGATCTCAGGCTGATCTCACATATGCTTATCTCTGAGATAAGATGGGACAAGTGGATGAGTAATCTGAAGGTCAGGACCCCCTTGCAATATCTGTAAGAGGGCACCATCTACTATACGTCATGTATGATACCCATTTTAGAGGGCCCTCAGGCACCAGGATCAGAAGGTTTCTTATATTTCTGCTGCCCATATAACTGTAAATTTCTATATGTAAAGGAGCATTCAAAACAACCAAGCTAGCACCGTATATGTTCTACTTAGTCCTTTCACCAAGGCTAATGATTCAGGCTGGGTTTACTCATTTTCGAGCCAATAGACCAGGTCCAATGGCTCCTATAATTTTGCTGATTTTCCTAATTGTTGCTGCCATTTTTGGCCAGATTTTGCTCTCATACACCATACATTTAATCTTAGTGCAGTGTAATTCACTTCAGGTCTTCAGGACTTTGGGACAAACATCTGCAGCAAAAAAAAAATGTTTGCAAATGGTATTTTGGATGAAAAAGACTTTACAGGCATAACAGGTCAAACTGCATATTTGCAGTTTCTGCAGCATATCTGTAGCGTAGACAGGGTTAAATAGGGTGTGTGCCCCAGTGACCCAGTCTGACACCTCTCAGTGGGGTTACCAGGCCAGACTGTCCTACCGACTGCCTAGCCTCAAGCAGAGGAACAAGACACTGCAGGGCGAGGGGAGGAGGTGGCTGTGGGGTCCTCTCCACTGTTTCTCCACGGGGCCCCCCGACCACAGTTCAAAGGGACACATTTCAGCTTCCTTCACCTTCTCATCTTCAAAGAGTATTGTGGGAGACAGACAGACTGCTGCTGGGATACAGAATGCAAACAGTATCACTCCCTGCTCTGAATTACATACTACATCTAAAAACCTATCCGTGAAATTATTGAATATCCATATAATCTCCCTCCAATGGATAAACCTGCCTGACAACTCACATGAGTGTACGGTATTGTACTCACAAAATGATGCCACCTTCTACAGATGTGCCACACATACACACAGGAGACCTATTATCTGGGAACCATCTCTTTAAATGTTATACAGACGTACATTTCATAAGTTTATTAACTTTTATTGACAAATCCATCAAGTTTATACAAAGATTCAATATTTATAGTGTTGACCCTTCTTTTTCAAGACTTCTGTCATTCGGCCCAGCATGCTGGATATCAGCTTCTGGGCCAAATCCTGACTGATGGCAACCCATTCTTGTCTAATCAGTGCTTGGAGTTTTTCACAATTTCTCTGTTTTCGTTTGTCCACTTTTTGAGGGTGGACCACAAGTTCTCAATAGGATTAAGATCTGGAGAGTTTCCTGGCCATGGACCCAAAATGTCAATGTTTTGTTCACTGAGCTACTTAGTGATCACTTTGGCCTTGAGAATGGTGCTCCATCATGCTGGAAAAAGCATTGTTCATCACCACATTGCTTCTAAACGGTTGGGAGAAGTTGCTCCTGGAGGTATTTTTGATCCCATTTTTTATTCATGGCAGTGAGTGAGCCCACTACTTTGGATGAGAAGCGACCTCACACATGAATGGTCTCAGGAGGCTTTACTGTTGGCTCACATGGTAGAGCTCACTTTTTCTTCTCAGGACAATCATTTTTCCAGACATCCCAAATAGTCTGAAGGGAGCTTCATCAGAGAAAATAACTTTACCCCAGTCCTGAGCAGCCCAAGCCTTGTACTTCCTGCAGAATGTCAGTCTGTTTTTATGTTTTTCTTGGAGAGAAGTGGCTTCTTTACTGCCCTTCTCGACACCAGACCATCCTCCAAAAGCTTTCACCTCACTTTGTTCGCAGAATGTGTAGCATCCCCAAGTCAGGGCAATGTGTGTGACTAACCTGGGGAATGCCAGTGATGGAGAGGCCGGCACGCTGTTCCTCTGGGGCACTCTCTGGGTTCTTGAGGGACACAGCCAGGTGGAATGCGAGGTGCCCTTGGTGTTGTAGTTTAACGTGCCTATGGCTGAGTCCCTGAGGTGTCGTGACGCCAGTGCCAGTAAACGGTGGCACACCGTATTTATAGTAGGAATAACAGAGGTGCAGACTTGTAACTTGAAAACAGAATTCCAACTTTACTGAGAACAGTGGAAGTACAGCAGGCAACCTCTTAACACAGTTCTTGTTGCAGAAAATAGACGTTTGTACAGTCGCAGTTACAGCAGGCTTACATCCAGCAAGGTATAACAGAGGGTAAAATAACAGGACTTAGAATTGCAGGTGAACCTTACTTTCTTCCTGACTTGTCCTGACTGGAATTGATGCTTCAAGGCCCCAATGCCCTATTTCTGGCTTATATCCTTGAATCTCCAGTTGACAGTGTACCTCCTCTTGACATTTAGTACCTCTTGCTCTAGGGATTGCCTCTGCTTGATTTCTGCTGACTTGCTCAGGCCTGAGACATGTGGCCTTCACAGACTCCAGGGTCTGCACTCACACTAGCCTGCCTTGGCCTACCTATATATATCCCTGCTCACCAGTTCCCCTAGTGGTCTAATACCTACATGACGACCTTCACATTGCTGCAGGCAATTATATGAAATACTTAAAGGAACATAACAGATTGGTAGTAAACGGGTATTAAAGTGCCCGTATACTGCAAATGCACTGACCTCTGCCTGCTGCCATTTCTGAGCAAGCTTCTCATCCAAGGTAGTGGGCCGACTCCAGGGGCGTAGCTAGGTGCAAGAGTTCAGCTTGGGCCCCCCTTCCCTCTGTGCTTTGTGTGTCTTCTTATGTGGCACTAGGGTCTTTGGGCCCCTCAGGCTCCTGGGCCCAGTAGCGACTGCTACCTCTGCACCCCCTATAGCTACGCCCATGGCCGACTCTCAATTTTGCTTAAGAAAAACTGCCATGAATGAAGAATGGGATCAAAACATTCTCTAAAAGCAACGTCTCCCAACTATACAGGAGCAATTTGGTGATGGACAATGTTTTTTCCAGCATAAAGGAGCAGAATGTCACAAGGCAAAAGTCATAACTAAGTGGCTTAGTGAACAAAACATTGAATTTTTTTGTGACATGAAACCCTTCCCACCCTTCCCCATTGAAAACTTGTGGTCAATCCTCAAAAAGCAGGGGGAGAAACAAAAACACAGAGATTGTGATAGATAGATAGATAGATAGATAGATAGATCTTTGGTAGATAGATAGATAGATAGATCTTTGGTAGATAGATAGATAGATAGATCTTTGGTAGGTAGGTAGATAGATAGATAGATAGATAGATAGATAGATACATACGATAGAGTAGACAGACAGAAAGATCATGTGTGTACTCAAACATCGAACAATATATATGTATACACTAACAGTATGTACGTGTGATCATAATATATAGAAATTAGTGGTTTTGAAAATTTCGATTTGGCCGATTTGCCAAAGTCCACCAAGAAATTCCATTTGTTCCAAATTAGTTTGTCATAAATCGCTATAAATCAGGTAAACCCAGGCCAGTCTGCCTAATCATATTCTTTCCACTTGGTGGCCCAATCTGAGTGTGAGGGCTTGGAAGTTAACCCTTTCCCGAGAGCCAAGAGTAACTCTCCGTCTCTCCCTATGCTCAGCTCACAGGACAATGGCGGAGACCATGCGGGATGAGGCTTTTATAGGGCTGTGACATCACAGGGGATGGCTACCTGCGGATTGGCTGGCTGAACGATATTATGGGTGATCTCGCGTTCCTGGGCTTCTTCCTATTTTTACTTTGTGACACGTGCAGCCGCCATTTTACAAAAAGCTGATTAGTTTCCATGAAGTGCGAATTGAAGATTTCCTAAACTTTGGAGGGAATTCCGCTTTGAATGCGTCGCTTCGTTGAACCCTAACTATATACAAATATGCAGGTATGGTTGGGCGGCGCTCCACCTTATGTATGCGGGTCACAGGTAATGGTTCCCAGCCAAATATTCACGTAGTGAAAGAGACGGTTCCTGGACACCACTTGTCTTGCTCAATAATTATTTTATGGGCTCTGTGGCCGTGTGGCGATGCTTATAGGGCTATAGTGAGCCGCTGTTGCTGCCATCGCCACACGGCCACAGAGCCCATACCTACAAGATTTGGTTGTTACTTCTTGCGGCACATCCAGTGTTCTGATGAAGGCCAATGCCGAAACGTCACTACTTTTTGTTACTGGCAATTCGCAAGACAAGTGGTGTCCAGGAACCGTCTCTTTCACTACGTATATACAAATATGGATATGTGTATATGTTTGTTATAATGTTGCGCATGTACAGATGCCTTCATTATATCATTCATATATACAGGCGGCATGTCTGACCGTATTTTATAACCTTTTATTTCAAAGCTTGTGCCTTCACCGCCATAAATCTTCATTTATTTTTGCTTAAGTCCGAACATAACGATAAGTGAATGAATGGAGCTGTACAATAATGAACAACAGGATAGATCCAAAATAGCCTGAAAATATCTTGAAAAGCAAAACCACATGCCCCGTAGTGCAGTACCAACGCTATATTTCATGCATGACTTTAGAGAATGTTAATAAGGATTAAAAGCGTACTCTGTAGATCAACAAATCATGGAGAAGCAGCCAATTAGAAGTCCCCTCCTTAGATCTCTATGCTCCAAAGCTACCAGGAAAAGAATGTCATTATTTCTGCCTGTACCTAACTACGGTGAGGAATAAAACCTATAGAAAACCCAAAAAGGAGCATTAAACACTACAATGAATATTCCACTTTTATGGCCACATAAGCCCGGACCGTGCCCCCACCCTTCTTTTATTTTCTGCCATTCTCCAAGACATCAAAGTTGGTTGATTTGGGTACAATTTAAGCATTAGCCAATAAATGTGATTAAGATAACGCTTCCAGAAAGACGCTGGTCTGGGACTGATAGAGTCATATGGGATACAGATGTGGTTCGGATTTGTGCTTGACTTAAAGAATCAGCTGATTTCAGTAGAGATGGTACGAAGGGACACTGCCAGACTCAACTTATTAGCGGGGCGAGCGTAGCTACGGGCCATCAAAGCTCTGCGGTTTATTTGAGCCCATAAAAAAAATTGGCGTTAGAAGGAGGCGAGTCCTTCTTGTATTGTTATGGCTGCCATGGAAAAGACGGAGGCAGCCCTCTGTAATATCTCTGCTTTTGTCTGGATTCAGCCAGCTCCATTATTAAAAAAATCCATTATCAATTTTATTATTGACTTATGAAAATACTACACAGCAGGGATATTAGATGAGTCAAAAGGCAGGTGGTGTCCATCTTGAATCACTTGTCATTGCTTTGTGCTATTTTGTATATGAATTCAATATATACGTGTACTGTGGGAGTATATGGAGATAGAATAATATTACATAGATAGATATTGGACAGAAAGATAAAAAGAAAGAAAGAAAATAGATACCGTAGATCGGGGATCAGCAACCTTCGGCACTCCAGCTGTTGTGAAACTACAATTCCCAGCATGCTCCATTCATTTCTATGGGAGTTCTTAGAAGAACAGAGCAAGTATGCATGCTGGGAGTTGTAGTTTCACAACAGCTGGAGTGACGGAGGTTGCCTACCTCTGCCGTAGATACACAGATAGATATAGATAGATAATTAGATACTAGATGAGATGTAACTTGGATAGCTTGATAAGAAGAAAAAAAAAGAAAGAAAGTATCAACTTAGATATTAGATGAGTCAAAAAGCAGGTGGCGGCCATCTTGATGTACTTCTTGTTGCTTTCTACTTTAAAGTGACTTGTGGGGGGGGAAAAGAAGCCATTTTGAATTTTTGAATTAAAGGGGTTCTCCAGCTGGGCAACATTTTTTAGTAAATGGCTCAGAGTGGTTTTAAAAAAAAAACTAAAAAGAACTGATGCTTTCCCACACCAATCCCCTGCCACTGCCATTCCCACACTTACCACGATCCCGCTGGTCTCTATGTCCTGGCCCAAGTTCGACACACAGGAATTTGCAAGATATGACTGATCCACTACAGACAGTGATTGACTGGGCAGACCTTTCCTCGGGATGGAGGAACCTGATGAGCATCAGAATGGGAGAGGTGGGGAATCGGTGAGTATAAATTCTCACTCTGAGCCAGTTACTAACATTTCGCCCAGCTGGGCAACCCCTTTAATGGCATTTATAAGTCTTAAAATTCCTGGAGGCAAGGTAGGTAACGGTAGTAAACAGGCAAATACTATAGCAAGGGCGTTGTGACGATAAAAGGCTATCACTTTAAGTTGGCCATAACACATTCATGATGCAATGGTAGATTACACATTAAGAAGCCAGAGCTTTAAGCGCCTTCTTTTCCTCCGCAACGTCCTGAAATCTATTATCTCAGTATGTGCATGTTTCTGATGAAGGCTGTCACCACAGCCAAGATTTGTTCAATCCAAAACAGAGACTCGACTAAGCCTAGAGTCAGAACAATCTGCAGCAGGAAGACATGTTTCACGTCTATAGGACATGTTACACCGCGGGTGAGAATAAAAAGTAGTTTTAATCTTTGCTGATCTCAACACGAGTTTTGGCGTACAAGGTCAATCTGGGAAGCCATTGCAGCTCTGTACAGTTATTTTGTAGGCCATTGAATTCTCTCTACAGCTTGAGATGTTTACTCCTTGGTATCAGCATATTAGATTTTCATTAAAAGGACCTACTGTAGAAAGTGGAAGCCAGGTAAAGCATTAAAGCTCCTTCAGATTTTTCTGTACTTCGCCACCAACAGCCTGGCACTATGAAGACACCTAAACTATAGCATCATTCAAGTGATCAGGCTGAAATGTGGTTTCTGTACAATGCCAGGTTTGAAGAGACAGAAAATCAAAAGGGGTTAATAATAATGGGCCTTAAAGATGACACAATGAATCACTTGGTGCCACTCCATAGAAACGGTACTGAAACAGCCAGGGATCGCTCCAGTACATGTGTCCCTCCATCTGTATTGCCCTTGGCATGAAATGCAAGATGACTACATAGACAACAATAATTGTTAACAGCCCAACCAGAAAAGACAATATTAAAACTGATGTCTATGTAACATGGTCAAATGTATGAAAGTTGTAATTGGCTAGTTTTTCCCTACAATATATAGCACTTGACAGAGGAGCAACCCATGGACTACTAAGTATTCACAAGAGCAAAACACATACTGTGACTCTTACCCTCTGTGATACCAGCTCAATAGAAAGGGTTACAAATATTGCCCATTTGCGATGATCTGAAACATCTGCATTATCTTTCTGTAGGTCATCCATACCGAGCAGTGTGAACCTCCACAGTGTTTTCATTCCATCCTGTTTGATGCTCCACAGGGTCACAGACCGAACACAAATCAACTCAGGCTTAGTAGTCTGGAGAAAGGGCAGGGGAGAAACCCAATCTTAAAAACACTTAGTGTCTCCAAACAAGGTCTCGGTTTTCCTTAAGACCCCTTTGACATCCACAGGGACATTATCTAAGCCTACATCAAGAGGGCGATCAAGATGAGACACCAAGCTATACATACCTACAGCTCCAACTACAGAAATCAACAGAAATATGAACGTTTGTGACTTTGTGAGTTGTCCTCTTCTGTCAAGTTTTCAAAAATTATTTTCAGTCTTAGTTGTGTGTGTTTCGGAGTGACAACCTCAACAATCGGATTAATAAAGGCTCATCATCTTCAATGAGGAGACACTATTGTGATCAAATTGCCATGAAACAAGTCATATTATTGGCTACATCAAACTAGCACATTAGACTTAGACGTTCGTTGTCCAGTTTGGAAAAACAATTTCTATACACCTGTTTAGGGACTTCTAAGTTAATGGAGGGGGTTCACCATTCAAGATCTTTTGATCTTGACCAGAGTGTAGACCAGTTTCAAGGAGCCTCTCTTACTCTGCAGGAGCTGTCTTGTTCTGTATTACATAGACAACCCATTGATGTGAATGGGAACTGTGTAATGCTTAATTTCCCCTGTGATGGCGCTGCGGGAAAACTGAACACTTACTGCCCGTTTACCCCACAGATTGCAGATGATCTCAGAAGGGGAACACATATTTGATCTGTTTATCAATGGACTCTACTAATATGTAGGAACTATCCAAAATGAGAACCTCTAAGTTCTAGGAAAATGTCTTCTTATTTGTAATAGAAAAATATCAGAGAATTGCTACATATTCGGGTCCACCAAATAGTTAAAAATAAAAACATGAAAAAGAAGCAAAGTACAAATGACCTGGAATGAATAAGTATTTTTACTATGGTCAGTGTTCCAGTACCAAGGGCGTCAGTCTGTGAGACTTGATGGAGCTTTGGCTCAGGAATATGAACAACTCTAGGTTATGCCAGAGATTCCTGCTCAGCTGTTTAGGTCTGGTCCAACCGCAAAACTCACATTCCCAGCAGGTTTCTGGATAGCAATGTGAAAGTCATACTACTGTATGCGCCAAATCCTGTTTGTCTACTGCTGTTTGAGGTGGTACACATTAAGGCCAAGCAGGACTAACTATCAAAGCAATCATTGCTGTATCCAAAGGATAGCATATAAAGGGGAGAAGGGGCTGTTGCCTAGAATATAAGTCAAACCTACCCCAGGACTCCTCTCCTACTAAGCATATCAATGTCATAGTCATCTTTGCCCCTGGAAATTTCCATACCCAGTTGCCAAAAATATACTTTTCTTCTCCATGATGAGACATTTTTCTCTAGGATAAGTGCTGGCCCATGATATGCGTACCATAGAGAAGGCCCCAGGTCAAGTGGACCCCATACCTGTCTCCAAGGGGAATATGAGCCTAGCTAGGGCTCATTTGCTCCACAGGAACTGCAACACTAGTCCAGTCAGGAATGGGCTTCATACACATAAGAGAAGAGTAAGCCTCTGACTATGTATGTGTGGGGCCTCCCGGCTATCCTCCAACAGATGTTGTTGGGGCCAAGAAGGATCAGGCATAATGAATTTCAACACATTCTCAGTACTGTGTGCATGCATGAGATGAGTATGAAAAAGTAAGGAATATGTCAGCAGGACGATCATTCATTCATTTGAACAGATATTGAGGGTTTAGGGGCACCTTAAGACCAGTCTACAGCCATCCTCTTCCCCAAGAAATGGAAGTGAGAAGAAGAAAACACTTAGCCTTGTATCCAAATATCTTGACCAAGGCAGGTTGACTTATTGCCATCCTGCCCATGGCACATGCCCCAACAGCTCCATCCTCCCACCTTCCAAGTTACACCTATTATTTTTTGTATGGTTCTTCTTGTATCTATGCACTGGAACCAATCTTCCCTCATGCCGGCTCATGCAAACCAGGTAACAACCTCTGCAATGATGTCCATATTGGTTATCCTCAACCCTCCTCAGAACATACAGCTAAATAGATTTTGCAGAAGAGGACAGTGTACCATCATTTCTAAGCAGACAATAAGAAAAAAGTCTCATTTTCGCAGGAGCAGTAATTTTTTTTTAAGGTATGTACTTTAATAAAGTCATCTAAGAACAAGGGGAAAGGATGACACACACCCACCTGATCTGAGCAGCTCACAAAGGCTGGTGGCCCCATTTTATCCCTTCGACGTCATGTCTTGGGCAGAAGAATCAATGCTGAAATGTGACCTCTGGGTTTAATCCACTTGAGCTCCCTGTTCCCCTGGCTGCTGATTTCATTTAAGGCCTGTCTGCCTTTCATTTTTTAAGTTTTAAAAGCAGATGAGAATAATATTTGCCATAACTTTACTTTTGTGCTGAGAAACAGACGCTCCATTTTTTTTTTCCAGAAGGACTCGGGAGTCATGGGAAAGTGAAGGCCTTGTTAGCATGATGGCTTCTGGATGCTATAAGTGAAATGGTTAATGTTGTATCTATAGTATATTCGCTCTACTCCTCTACTCCTGAAGGAGTACCAATGAGCAGACATTTTACACACTTGTATATATAACGAGATTTTCTTTACTGTGTGCTTGTTCTTAACATACTCCCAAATCGTTTCCTCTAGTAAATAAAGGTCCTCAGGCAAAAAACAGCAAATGCAGGTTACTGCAGAGGACAAGCCTATCTATGTGTAGAAGAGGCCGGTTCCAGGAGAAAAGCATTGCTGTGTATATCTATGGGGTTATAATAAGATTCTAAGGGTACTTTCACACTAGCGTTAAACTTTTCCGACATTGAGTTCCGTCCTCGGGGCTCAATACTGGAAAAAAACGCTTCAGTTATATCCTAATGCATTCTGAATGGAGAGAAATTCCGTTCAGTATGCATCAGGAAGTCACTGAACGGCATTTTAGCCGGAGATAATACCGCAGCAGAATTCCGGAACACATGCACTGCATTAGTACCGAATCTGGCATTAAAAATACCGCTATGACAGATCTGTTAAAACAATAAATACCGAAAATGCCTGATCAGTCAGAAAATGCATCGTAATACCGGATCCGTTTTGCCGGATGACACCGGAAAAACGCATCCGGTATTGCAATGCATTTTTTTGACTGATCGGGCATTTTTCAGACCTGATCAGTCTGAAAAATGCCTGATCAGTCAGAAAAAATTACATGCCTTTGCATACAGTTTGCCTGATCAGACAGTCAGTTCAGGCAACGGAACTGTCTACCGGAATCAAACAACGCAAGTGTGAAAGTACCCTAAGAAGGTTTTTTTAGATATATCAGTTTCTCTGGAAAGTTGGGTAATAGTCAATCCGACGAAAGTTGCACCTGCTAACACAGAGGTTGTCAACCAGCTTTACTACAGTACTAATAGGTTGTGTAGTGAAAGATGGTCTGATCCCTGAATATACAAGAAATTATTTAGGGAAAATGGTTATTAACCATATTCAGGGTTGGTTTCTGGAGGTGGAAAACCGGGCAGTTTCTCACTCCCAACTCCTATTCTAACCGCAAAGAAATTTGATGTTGGACAAGTATTTGTTGACTGTTTCGACCACCCTTATGCCAAGCCTATTTGGACAAGGTGAAACTAGCTAGTCGTGCCTTGATAAGGGACAGCACTTTTTAGGGAACACTGGTTGGGAAACACTGTTTTTAGCTATTGTTAATGAAACAATTCTTTCCTTGTGGTAGTAACAAGTAGTGAGGAAAAATAGAACATGTATCTATGTAGTACCATCAATACTGGAGTGGCCATTGTAGAGAAACGACAAAATAATGTGATCTACCGACACAATATATTTAAATAATCTACCGTAACCAGTAAAACATGCCCAAAGCAAAAGAAGAAGACTTACAGCTCAAACTACATTTACACAAGTGACCCTATTTACTTTATCTTTCATAATTCCACCAGAAAGCAACATTAACTCTTACTGCGACCCACATTTTACTGGTTGAGAGGACATCTCAATGTCAGTACCAAATCCTGCTGTTGGCAGAATTTGGCTGGTCTGGGCAGGTGCAAAGTCTTATGACAATTTCACAGAGAAGAGGAAACATTCAATTATAATCCTCCTTCATGTACGAAAAAATTAGAAATTTTTTACTGATATAATAAAAAGTAACCCCTTTGACTGGGGTAACCTGGACCCAGATGAGGCAATAATGATCAGTAGGTAGAAAATGTAGCAGAACAATTGGTGCAATAAATGTAAGGTACAGGGATGGTTCTAGCTTTATTAGAGGTTGCCATGCCATTAGAGGTTCATTTTTTACATTACTCAAGGGATAACCCCTTTAAGGAATATATTGTCCATCTTACAAATATAGTGATGAATTTCATGGATCTGGGGTGACGTAGCACCTTCTTAATCCCTGCCTTGAGAACGAAAGGAACTTGTCACACCGCTGACCTAGGTTTTTAATATGTATTAGATGCTGGTTTAGTCTTAGAAGAAGATTTTGTGTCTTGTCTTTGAGAGAGAAGAGGCTTTTAAATTAGACATTTTGCACCTAATGTCCTAAATCACAAAAGTATTTGCCTTCCCAGTATCTTAGGCACCATCAACACGGTTTAAATGAACAGAATGTTCTCTGCTGTAAGCAGTACCCATTTCTACTGGCATCGAGTACCCATTCCTCTTCCCAGGGCCTTATCAAGGTCTGAGAAAGCCATTGTGCAAAAAGTACAAAAATACCACCGTACAATGTAAAAAAAAAATCCTACCAAGGAAGGATGGTGGTATTGGCCAATAGATGGTGGAAACCCATCACCATCTGCCTCGTATACCATTTTTATCATTTTACTTTTACTCTACCAACTTTCAAATGCTGCATACATGACTTATAATATGAACAGTTATTATTAAATTCCAATGCGAATAATAAACTTTCCACGGAGATAGACATCTCTTAATCTTTCCACAAAAGAACCTTTAAGAACCATGACGGGGAGATGTGTAGATGTAGCGGTGCTACTCTTGTCCTTTGAACCTTTCATATTAGCTTTCCAAGTAGCACATTCTGATATCATGACGACACACACAGCTCTAGATCCTCTCCATCTTGATCTATAGACAAAATATACACCCTAAGTGATAGAGCTTGGGCTTCCATATGTGCATCTCCGGTGCTACGGGCAACAGACACACATAAGCTCCTGCTGAGTGACTTAGTCCAGATCAGAAGGACCAAGACAGCAGGGACAACGCCAGTAGGTGCCATCCCAGGAGCCTTTTTTCTCCATGCTTGACATGAATAAAGGGATTAGGACGGTATGTTTCCGCTAGCTCTCTCTGCAGGACAATAGGCTCCGAGGTTTAGTGTCACACTCTCTGATACAAGTACAGCAGGCTGTCAATCAGATTTCATCAAGACACTTGTGTCACTTCCATAATCTTATTAGCAGATAAAAACAGGCAAATCCTTCCTAGAATAGAACGTTACATTTAATAGCTCACACGATTCCTTTAATCCCTCTGGTCATCAGGCCATGTAGCCCGTCCGGAGGAATTTACCATGAAAAAAAAACGGGTTGTAAGTTTGGGTTGTAAATGACATGGGAATTCGGAAAGACACAATTCTTAACGCGACCAAAATCTTTAACCAACTTTATTGCAAACTGCATTTAATGGTCCATTGGCCCGGTAACAATGTGTTACTATGTACGGCTAAAATCCCATTGCTTCTAGAAGACGGAAGACGGATCACTGGTCTTCAAGGCACGTGAATATCACCTCCGGACTCAGATCTTATTTTAAAAGCAAAATTGTTCCAGTGTCGACAACTTTTTTTTTTATGTTGATTTTGTGTCAAGAAGGGCTTGGTATTTGTGCAGAGCGTCGAAAAAAAATCTTTTAGTCTTAATTCAGAGTAACGTAAACTTTGTGCGTGTATATTTTTCTTTCCACTGACCGTGAACGGCGCTCTCAAAATTCAGAATATCTATGGCGAATTTAGTGTGATAAACAGAGAACGCTAAGGTTGCCTGGTTCACTCATTGTGATATATACGGTATTTTTTTATATTTTTGAATATTTTAGAATTTTTTTTGAAACATTTTTTGAAAAACCAAAACAAAAATGTTTATAAATAAAATCCAAAGGCCTAGTAATACATTACAAAGAGAGTTCCGGAACTATGGAAGAGCACCAGGTGTATAATTAAAGCAGGGTTACACCAAAGTTTATCCGAGGTGATCCTTACCAAAGCCAATTGGGATTCGAATCATTAACTATAGATTTGCAAAGCTTACAGTATATACTGATATTGTATAACATATAACGTCCAAAATTTGTAACAGTTGTGAAATAATGGAACATGTACCCACACTTTTAACTCTAGAGGCCTTGTGGTTGCCATTCCAGAGAGCTTTTAGAGACACCAGAGAAATTCAAGATACTATAGGAAGACAATCTTGGCGGCCAACTTTTTACATAATTGACCTACATAGAGACCGTAAGAGATGTATAATATTATTAGATAATATAATTGTACAATATAGATTTATCTTCAGTTTGCCAGTTATTATGTAGTCTCGGGATCCAGAGTATAGGGATGGGAGGTGGAAACTTTGTGGAGAGGATCTAAACTTTAGTGAGGTAGCAAAATGAGTCAAGACTTTCTAAATTTTCTACATCAAATATGATCATAGCAACTTAATCTAAAAAGTATAATACATTTTAAAAAATGCAATGATGTTTTTGGGGACAGTTTTTTGGGTTTACATACCTATTGTAATGTTGTAACCGATATTAAAGCACCTTTAGGAGTAGTGCTTTATGGTTAGGTCCTTAACATTCATTTTCAAAATGCTCAACTTATATGTAAAATGTACAACTTACTTTATATTTCATATCCAAAAACACTGCGTCATTATATGGTTACACACATGGCCCAATAGTATCTATATTGATTAGAGTCCCTTCACATATATCTGGTGATACAGATCAGTTCCCCTCCAGCCCGAAGCAGAAAACACTAGAGTGGAACTGAAACCAGAACTGATCCCATCGTTTTCAATGGGATTGTTCTCATACATCCGTTGCATCAGTTGTGATATCGGATTTAAACAGCACCAGACAGATAGACCACGGATCTGTGCACTGAAGCCCAGTACATATATATATTGGTTGTGTCCCGATCCGGCCTAAAGTAGTTGGTTGGGCATAACTTATATATGTAAAGTGACCTTACATTGTAAGCAACATTTATATTCCTTGGCCTTCCTTCCCTAGTACAAAAAAGAGCCATTTATTTCATGTTTTTTACAAGGGTTCTTGGGTGACTTTTTTGTTAATTATTTTTTTTAGTTTTGGACCTTCTTCGCATCCAAAGGATAACACCTAAAAATACCTACCATAACTAGACCATACTATGTGTAAAAAAACCTCAATTGATAAATAGCAATAAATGAAGAATAGTAAAAAATGACAAAAAATTGCACCACTTGTAGTGCGTTTCATAATTCTCTGGAGCATTTTTTGAAGAAAAAAATACAGAAGAAAAAACATCAGGAAAGATGCAGCAAAAATGTTTATAAAAACCTTATGCGTGAATCCGCCTAGTCATAATGGTTTCCTTTTTTTGTTTCTTAAAGACTCTTTTTTTCACAATTTTTGCGGCTTTTTTTTTTACAAAAAACAATAAAAATGACTATGAAAAGCTACCCTTACAGTGTTGGAAGCTATTTGTCCTGTTGAACACAATGAGCAACAGTTTACTTGTGCTCATACTGCACAACAGATTTTTTTTTCTTTTTCTTTTAATTTATGACCAACCATGCCAAACTACCCACATAATGTCAACAGTCTGCATATTTATTACAGTATGAGCAGGCCTAGAAAAAAAATTATAAAAAATATTAAAACCGTCAAATATTTAATTTTACTTATTTAAAAAAATATATAAAAAGTAAATGTGTCAGCATCGTTCGTATAACAATTGCGGTCATGTGAAGGGCCTAATTAGAAGCGCAGGCGTTAATTTTAAAACCAACACAGGAAGGGTACGAAAAAAAAAAAGAAGCAAGAAACAAGATCTAATGAAAAATAATATTTGCCTCCCTTGGTGAGCGTGTGAGAAGCAGGAGGAAATGCTGTCAGGCTCAAACTACAACGTTAAAAATCTGGCCATTGATGGCACACCGCGTCTCTTATAAACAGTTAATCCCAGGAGCAGGGGTACTAAAAGCAAACACACAAGCCAACACTTCTCAATCAAATGACACCTTCCCGGCACATTCCGAAACACAAACTTTTCATGTGAACGGAGATAGATTCTTTTCACAAATCTGAGGTCAGATTTTCACTTTAAAAAAAAAAAAAAAACACTATTATTCACAAATAAACATTCAGGAGTGAAAGAGAAATAAAAGGCCTCACAATCCAGAGGGGAAGGCCCCAGTGTTTTTCCTGGCATCGGATAACACAAGCCGTTTATGACATGAAATTCATATCAGACGGGAGGCACGATGAAATGTCGAGCCATCGCTAGTCCACTTCCTTCGGGCTTCCTGCGTTAGCTTCTCGAAATGCTTTACTTTCTGTGAAACATGGCTGTAAAACAAATGACGCTGCGGCTTACGGGTTCCACTGGCGAATGGGAAAGTGCGGGTTCCCCGGTGCGTGCTCTGGGACCTGTGTACTAACTCTGGTCATTTGCTTGTGTCAACAGAAACCCTTTCATGTAGGAAGTGCCTTTCTGGGCAAGCAGCTCGTAGGAACGAGATGTCTGGTGAGGGTATTAATATATGCCCGTCTTTTAAAAAATTACATAGGCAGCTTTAAAAATAAATAATAATAACATTTTGGGAAAAACACAATTTGCTGCTTTATTAGTATTATTTATCACTATTACTAATATTTTATGTCTATTTTTTTATTATATCTCTGCTCTCTGACATTATGCACACTCATTATAGCTCAGTTCTTATCTTACTGAGGAAAATGTGGCTTAAATAGGTGTTTATGACCTCTTAATAATTTAGAGATAACAGTAATCAGATGACCCACAAAGTGAAAGTGAAAGTACCAGTTAGAAAAGCAGTTAACCCTGTGTGACAGAATGGCTCAATATTTTTAATAAAGGCCAATTAAAATTATGATTTTTAGCCAAAAAAGAGTAAAATGCAATCATAAACAAAAATTGCCCCTGAAGGTGTACATAGTCTTTTATGCTATTAAACAGTTTGCTCCACCTGTGTAGATATTGGTAATAAAAAATTATTTGCCTTTTTACTGTGTTAATTTTGCTTAAAATTTTTTTAAAAAATCATAAGACGCAGTTAAAAACATAAGGCGAAAATAATTTTTTTTTGTTTTTAAATTTTGAAAAAAGGGATGACTCTTCACATATGTCCGGTAATTCGACTGAAACTTTTCATAAGACGCAGTCAAAAACATTAGGGCAAAATGAAAATGAAAAGAAAAAAATTAAAAATAAAGGCCACAACTTAAGACTTCTTCACATATGTCCAGTGACCTCACTCTGTTTTCCTCCTGTGTGGCACAGGGAGAGAAACTGAAGCTAGTACTAATCCCATAGTATTCTATGAGATCGGTTATATACATTAAGTGAATCAATTGTGGTAAATTTGAAGCATGCAAGCTCCGCCCACATGAAAGTCCCAAGCCCACCCAGGAACACTGCTTAGGGGTGGGGAATGGATTACACTAGCCCCACCCATTTTAGCCTAGGACAGCCCAAATTTACTAGGACTGGCTGAAAGTCAGGTACAGTCTCTGCCGGTACCAACTACGTAAATAGTGCCGCTGCCTGCCATGTCCACCACTATCAATCTATAGTTGCTGAGAACATACACAAAAAAAGGACAAAGAAAACTGATATATGTGCACGCAGCCTTATAAAACTCTCTAAAAGCAAAACTGCATTTGTTGCCCATAGCAACCAATCACAGAGCAGCTTTCATTTTCATTTTGTATTCTCTTGTTTAAAAGTGAAAGCTGCACCGTGATTAGTTGCCATGGGCAACAAAGATAAGTTTAGCTTTAAAAACTTATATAAAATGACAGCGTCTATGATAACATGGCGGCAACGTACAATGATGCTAGTACATCAATCATATCTAATATTTATGAAGCTATAGCTCAACCTAGCACCAGCAGAAAATGGAGGCAACCTCTCCGCCTCTACAACCCATAACTGGCGTACGAACATTCACGTTTTCAAAACGCTTCCTAGGCAACACGTGACATTTGCTGAAATATGTCGGTAACATTTTGCCAGGATCGTACGTGGCATGCAGATGACGCTGTCTCTGAGGGGGAAGCAGCATATTTTGCAGCATATGTGTCAGACATCGCAGCGTTGTGCTGGGACCAGGCTGTCATGGTAACCAGAAGCAGCCTGATATATGTAATGTTGAGGGGAACCTCATTCTTTTAGTAGGCTGTAGAAACATCTGTCATCTTGGCAGCTCCGTCACATTATCTTTTAGACACCTTACATATGGAATTAAAAATATCTGCTGCTTTATGCTAAAGGAGCCATTTACACAGTGCACATACTTAAAGGCTATGTACAACTTCGGGGGCAATTTTTTTTTATGATTTCATTGTACTCATTTGGGGCTAAAAATAATTTTTTGAATTGGTCTTTATTTAAAAAAAATACTCAGCTGTTATGTCACAAAGGGTTGACTGTCTAACTTTGAGAATCATACTTTTGCTTTCACTTCATGCAGGTCATCTAATAAACCTTATCTCTAAATTACTAAAAGGTTATAAATACCTATTTAAGCCACATTCTTATCAGTAAGATTAGAATTGAGCTATGATGAGTGTTTAGGAGGTCAGAGATATGGAGCCATCACCTGAGCTGCCTGATGGAACACAGCAAAAACACAGAGCCTGCTACTAAAAGAATCTCAAGGCTGTACAGAGAAATGGGCTCAACATTTTTAAATAAAGACCAATTGAAAAAAATATTTTTAACTCACAATGAGTACAATACAATAATAAACATCCTAAAGGTGTACATGGCCTTTAAAGGAACATTCTAGGCAAGACTGAAACACTGTCTTACGCCTGATATGGGGCATGAGGGTTGTGTTGCAGAGATCAAAATAAGCCCAAAGAGAGAATTCATGTACTGTGCAGCATCCGCTCAGACCGGACCCTACAACCCTTCCATTTGGAGTGTCCCTTTAAGTTTATATAGAACCAAAGGAGAGAAATGAGAGAGATGGTCCCCATCTGAATGGAGAAACAGACATGCATGGGAATCCTTCACCCCATTCAACTCTATGAGACTCCCAGAAATAGCCGAGTACAAGCGCTAAGCTTTCTCCAATAGAGTTGAATGGAGCAGCATATGTATGCTGGATACAGGGCAACCAAAAGTGGACCTCAATGTCCCAATGCTTTTAGTCCCATAGGATACCTACACACATAATAACAGGGGTATTACACGTATGCAGGACAGTGGTACAATGCTAGGCTCAAATACGTAATCATGGACTATCAAACCATAAGACATACATTCCACCTATAGTAGGATGTGAAATCATGGTCAATTAGGTTGTTACTCGTTTGGCCCAGCTATAACATTTTCACCAGAACACAAGCACCTTAAACTTTCCCTAGGCCTATCTCAATCTACCTATTGATGACTTCTTTTTATGCAAAGAGGTAAGTACACATTGTTTTTCTATGTATACCACCTCCCTGCTTCTAAATACTAACACCCCTTGAGATCTTCTGGATCTGTACTCTGCGCACGCTGCTCCTGAATGACTCACTCTCACCAAAGCAATCTTACAAGCAAAGAAAAGTTATCTATAAAATATGAAGCTAATTAATGTAATTATATGACCAATAAAAGTAGCTTACAAAGTGTAAAACAATATTTTGCGCGTGAAGGTGAATCTCCTGTTGAACGATTCATGTGGGTAGACAGGTTTACGATAGTATATTATCATATAGGTTTAGTGCCCACTCAACATAGACATCCCTGTAATGCACATTAGAGATAAGCAACTTTGACTTTGAAATACACAACCGGATCTGCCTGGCATGGAAATAGAAACAAAATCTGGCTGTAAACATGACACATTTTTTTTGGCCAATCCAACCTATTTTGGTACAAAACAAAAAGGAACACAGAGGAGCTTCCTTCAGGATATAGGAGCTTTTTGTCCTAGTGACCAACCAGATGAATATGCACTAACCTAGTAGAGTTGTGCTACATCTAGACATGTCTATGTCACTATCTGGGGGGATCGTCCAGCTCTCATCCAGAGGGTCAGGAAGAAGACTTATCAGTATCATAGAGAAACCTTAACTCTAGGACCAGGCTTTGACTGGTCTGATGAATGTATTAGTACACCCGGCTCCATTTTATCATTGGATCTTCCACACTGACATTGTCCGTTCCTGGAAGAAGGTTCCTTTATGGAATATTCTTTGGAATACTGAATAGTGATGAACAAATTTCCCTAAATTCGTTTCTGGTTGGATTTATTCAGGCACCTGCTCTGAATTGAAGGGGCCCCAATTGCCCTGAAAAGTTAGGTCTCCTAGGAATGTATCTAACCCCTTTAAAGCTCTTGAACACTAAGACAGCATTAATAATTGCAAAGTGACGGCAACATGTATGTCTATGGGTAAACGGATGGCAATGGTGGTAACAAACAGCCAGTTTAAAATCATACTGCACTGTCAGAGTTTTTTTTTTTTTTTATTTAAAGTGATCCAAAAATTACCCCTTTTTGGTGGTAGATGCCTTCTTCGTTGCTATCGGATTTATAAAACGGTGGCCACTATGTTGAGCGATTCATGCAAAACAAATCACCAAAGCTTTGGATTAACTGAATTCGAATTTTTGGGGAAAAGTGTAACTAATTTTATTCGTAAACCTAACATCAACCTACCTAAAAATGTGCACATCAGACTGCAGTCAACCGAGAATGGAGCCAAATATAACAGGTTTCTGCCAGAAGTATCTTATCTTATCCAAACCAACAAAAGATCAGAAATCCAACATGACTAATCCTTCATTCCCATCTGTAAAACCTAACAAAATCGTTTGGACCTGACAATAGTCAAGAAGCCCCCATACACATTACATTGTCAGTTGATGCCAACAAAATCACCAGGTTTGGGCAACTTTGACCTAACGTTTATGTGCAGCTTTTTAGATTATCTGTAGATGAAACATAATTGGTTGGACCTGTAAACGGACATCCCATGTCTATGGTCAATCTTCCAGTTTGTAGACATAATTTCCCCTAGACTTTAATATCCACGGATCGCACTTGATTTATCATACAATTCTGGTAAGGCTACATATTTACATGCTTTTGTACGTATTAGAAATGGTAGAACGTATGTTTGGGGTCAACCAAACACCATATTTAGTAGATAATATAATTTACTGTATAATAAAGAGGACAACCATTAGAACAAAACTGTAAAGATGAGTAAACCCCCCACCACTGTAGTGATAGTGAGCTCCAATGTTCCTCAGCGTGACCTATTCTCCAGGCAACAGAGCACGAAGAATTCTGAAAATAAACAAGCCTTGTGTCTTGGGTTTCTTAGTTCATTGAGTCAGATACATCTCGAAATCTATCATATATCTTTCATTTGGACAGATACTGTTGGCTTCCACTTCTTGAAATATTGGGAAGGACAGAAAGGGATCACAAAATTACTTCTAGATCATTTTCAGAAACAGTACAAAGAGTTTATTTTGCTTTGATAGTCCCTCCCTGGCCACTTTAGTATGGCTGGCATTCACAGGGAGGAGTCTGAATGGGACAGTGGTCACACTTGCACCCTGCCAATCAGTGTCTATGGGGCCGACAGAGATAGCGTTCGACTGTTTTTGTTGACCCCCCCATTAGAGTGAATGAGTGACCACCAGTCTGTTCAAACTCTTCCTCACTGCAGGAAAGAGGAACCAGGACCACCATTCTAGTGGTCAGTGGGAGTTCCAACCACTGGTGTCCCCAGCAATTATATAGTTATCACCTGTTCTGGGATAACCCCTTTATGAAAGGAGGGATGAGCAAATGGTCCATCCTCATCCCCCTCCTGGTTCTGGTGTCATCAGCCCTTCTTATCTAAAACCTGCTTATGGTATTATGGTGGAAACCATTTTTGAGCTGTCGGTTCTAGTTTGATGATTGCATCTTAGAGTTCTGATAAGATAATATAGATTGTACAACATAAACATTGTGGGGAAAAAAGTACTTCAAGGGGGTGTCCTGTTGTATGTAAGTAAACTTCATGGAAACAAAGTAAATGGAAGCATTACTTACATTCAGAGGTTGTCAAGCACAACTATGTGTTCAGAGTAAGGTATGTTCTCTCTTTACCAGAGCTATATGACCGATGTTCTTTTCTATCACACAGTCATAAGAACTACTGTAACTTTACCTGCTACAAAGAAACTTTATGTAAGTATGAGTATCCAAATCTACAGTCATTAATAGTAGCTGTAATTATGGGATTATCAATGCGTCATCAGCGAAGGGAATTGCCTCTGGCTGTTTTAGAGAAAAAGTTTAAAGGGGAAGCACTGAGGACTCTGTCAGAAGAAAAGCTTCTGAATGCATTACATGGTCTCCCTGAGAGAGGTCACTGGAAAGATGTGTGAACGATGTCTCAAAAAATTACTGTACGGCTGATGGCAAAGGTAATGTGACCTAGACAAAGACTAGTTTATGTTTTGGGGATGTTATGGATATTAGAGGGGTACCTTCCCTAGTCATGGATCTTCATGCCATTCAACATCAGGCCCTTGTTCCTAGAAGAAGTGACCAATAGAAGGCTACACAATCTCCAAAGTGCCATCTCAAAAATAGTGAGGAATAGGCCAATTTTTTATTTAAATGTGGTGCTCTTGCGTTTTGGTCACTACATGTATTAAAATATAGGACCATTATAGCTTCAACTAGGACAGACCCCTCTGCATAAGGAGACCCCAAACAATCTTAGCTGATGAGTGAATTTGAACCCACTAACAGCTCCTTCAGATGGGTGTGCAAATGAAATATTTTCACCTCTGGACAGAAGTGATTTGTCTCATGAGACAAAATAAGAACTATTTAGAGCTTACTCCTTCTTTGGGATGAGGAAACATTGACATGCGGCCCCCTTTTATGTTGCAGAATTGTCTAAGGAGGCTTACTGAAGGCTTGAGGTGTTACTGAATAGTATCTGAGGATATCAATCATGTAGAACTCACTTCATCTCAGCCCTTCAATAAATGTTCTTCTGTGGGATTTGTTGGTGGACATGCAACCACCTAATATGAAGAGATGTGGTGAGTCCAAATTCTCCATAATGACATCATATATGGTATATGGGCCAATAAATCTAAGTGTTTATGCATAAGATCTATTGTGTCTTTTCTAAGACTTCCAGATAAAGACACAGAGGAATGGAAGGACATATTTTCATTGCATGTGGTATTTGAGTCAAGACAAGTGCCCAAGGCAGTCTCGGTTGTAAATAGATAAGTGAGAACTTTCTCTTTGACACCTCCCCTACCCAGGTTCAGGTGTAACACCTTCCCTTCCTGTATACTCATTTTTCTTGCATTTAGACATGAGGAGTCCTAAGCACTGACACAGCTAGAAGCTTCTGCTCTGTAATGCACTGCAGTCCAACTGGCAAAGGAGCTCAAAAAAGCCGTCATACTTTTTAATGCCTTAACAAGAAAAAAAATCAAAACGGCTGATTTGCCATTTTTTTGTTGCTCCTCCTCCTGAAAAATGTAATGAAAAGTGATCAAAAAGTCAAACAAACTCCAAAGTATTATCAATAAAAAGAACTACAGATCACCTCACAAAAAATAGGCTCTCACAAAGCTCCATAGACTTAAAAGGGTTTTATGAGATTTTTTCAAAATGATGACCTCTGGATAGGTCATCAGTATCTGATCGGTGGGCGTCTGACACCCTGGACCCCCGCCGATCCGCTGCTTTGAGAAAACAGCGGCGCTCCTCCTTCTCGCAGCTTACCAAGCACAGCGCCATACACTGTATAGCAACTGTGCTTGTATTGCACTCAGCACCATTCACTTGAATGGGTCTGAGCTGCTACTAGGCCACGTGATCGATGAACGTGTTGTCACTAGTCTAGGAAGAGCAGAGAGAAGGCCGCGGCGCTCACAGGAGGGCTGCTGCCTTCTGAAATAGCTAATCAGTAGGGGTCCTGGGTAGGTCATCAGTAAAAGAAATCTCGGAAAACCCCTTTAACAAAAAAAAAGTTGAGGGGGTCAGAATATGGTACTGCTAAGAAACAGTTTTTTCCTAAGTTTTTATTTAATTTCAGTATTAAAATCTAAGAAAAGCTATATAAATTTGGCATCGTTATAATCGTACTGACCCAGAGAATGAAGGTAACAAGTCAGTTTTACCACAACGGGAATGCCAAATAAATCAATCTCATAACACCATGGGGGAATTGCATTTTTTTGTTTCCAAATCCACTCCGTTTAGAATTTTTTTCTCCCAGCTTCCCACTTCATCGTATGTAATATTAAATGGTGCCATTAAAAGGTACAACTTGTCAGCTTTGCACTTCATCGTGTACAATATTAAATGGTGCCATTAGATAGTACAACTTGTCCTGCAAAAAAAACAAACTGGCAATACAGCTATGTCAAGGGAAAAATAAAAAAGTTATGGCCATGGGAAGGCAAAAATTGCAAAAATGCAAAAAGCAAAATCGCCCAGGGCTGAAAGGGTTAAAAAAAAATCCCAGCGGGCTTGCACAAAGTGGTAACTGAATGGCCGAATTCAACCAATCATGCCACCCACTTTTACTTTTCAAATAGCAGTTCACCGCATGTATGGGCCGCTACAGATTTACTCTTTAGGGGTGAATGGACATACAAAGGCTCAGTTACCCTGTGACAAAAGTGAAGCCGTCATAGAATTCCGTGATAGGCCAATCAGACATCATTAGGGTGAAATCAGTAGGGGTCTGACAGTTGAGACCCCCATCTTCCTTTATAATTATCAGGTACTGGCCCTTGAAATTTTTGTAGGCATGGTCAGATCTTCAGAAAATCAGGGACCAGGTTAGGTTCATTGTTAAAATCATGAGCGTAGCTATAGGGGGTGCAGAGGTAGCAGTCGCTACCGGGCCCAGGAGCCTGAGGGGGCCCAAAGACCCTTGTGCTGCATAAGAAGACACACAAAGCACTGAGGGAAGGGGGGCCCAAGCTGAACTCTTGCACCAGGGCCCATGAGCCGTTAGCTACGCCTCTGGTTAAAATTGATTGGGTCCTGGTGGTTGGCTCCTCACCAATTTGATCTTCAGCATGTCTGGATGTGTATTTCCACAACACAAATTTGTGGCTACACTCTCAGACTTCTGCCGCAGATTTGCCATGGTTGTGCTGTGGGTGTTCAGTAGATCCACAGCAGATTTGCATGAGGATTAGTCTCCTTGTCACTCAATGGGACTAATCCTCTGCATTTCCTCCTGAACTGAGTAACATTCCATTTATTTCCATGCCATAATTTTTTTCCACTCAGACATTTTTGTAAGCATGTGATCGGGTTGGTGGGAACCCAAATCGCAAACATGGAATTTGGATTCTACAAGGATTTAGGTGCGAACTCCACACCAAAATCAAAGTAAGATCCTGTGATTGGTGGACAGAATGTTGAAATTACTACAGGGTTTGCAAACAGGGGCGTAGCAAAAGGCTCATAGGCCCTGGCGCAAGAGTTCAGCTTGGGCCCCTCTTCCCTCATTGCTTTGTGGCCAGGGGCAAAAATTAAAATGAGGGAGTGCAGAGGTAGCAGTCGCTACCGGGCCCAGGAGCCTGAGGGGCCCAAAGACCCTTGTGCCGCATAAGAAGACGCCAGTATTATAGAAAGTGCATGCTGGTCAAGTTACACCTCTGGCTGGAATGAAGGGGTTAGGTCAAGAATTTGGCATGGGGGGGTTGCCATTTTAATTTTTGCCTTGGGCAACAAGAAGGCTACCCTGCCCCTTGCCTCAAAGCACTGAGAGAAGGGGGGCCCAAGATGAACTCTTGCACCAAGGCCCACGAGCCTTTAGCTATGCCCCTGACTAGGGCCAAGTGTATTTTGGAAAGCCAAAGCAAAAAAATCCCAAATTGAACCCCCAGGAGCCTCCTACCTGTATCAGCAACACATAATCTACCAACTGCAAATACTACGACCTAAAGTGAAACTACAGTGAGATGCTCCTCCATGAATGGCATGCCTACACACGTGATGCCCACAGTGATCTAATATCAATGGCAACTTCAATCGGATTAATGTTTACTCCCACATAGGATCCCGGTGACAAGAGACACTACAGCTGTCACATATTCTGCAAGGAGATGTCTCAACTTACAGAGCCAAGGATCCTCATCTCTAAACATGCACCAACCAGCCATGAAGCGAGGAGAACATTGCCCTGAGTGTTTGTAGTGCAATTTCACGTGAAAGGGTTAAACCACGGGAGAGACAAGTAACCACTTCTAATATCTCTGTCACCTCTTGACGCCAGCTGTAAGACAATGCGTGTCTGTGTGCATCTCATTATACGCGTCTGTCTGTCTGTGTGTAGGCGCGTATGCCTGTTTGTATTTGTGAGCTTAATGAGAAGTAGCTGTAGGTAAGTCTACTTACCTGGAGAACCTAATGATAGGGAGGGTAATGTCTGCATAGACTTGAAATAGACATTAGATCTCTGCAATATCAGGAGCATGTGCTGACATGATCCCTGTCCATAGGGGCTGTTGGACCTTTGACCAATGGCATATGACAGGGGACACATGAATCCTTATTTTCTCTTTCCCCAGAGATAAGTAGCATCAGATATTTTTGGCAGCTGCTCATATCCCACTTACATTAACATGTATTACTTTTTGCATTGCTCCCCCCTCGCCTTAATGGGACAGTCATGCTCTGTTAACCACGAACATGATGACTGTCTTGACAATGATAATGTTTTCTAAACAGACATGTTAATGGGAGTTGGATGAGTGTCTAATACAGATGACCCATCTGATTGGTGGCGGTCCAACTTCTAGACCTCTTTCTAGACCAGTGACGTCATGTTCATTGGTCACATACCCTAGACGTAGCTTAGTTCCATTCGAGTGAATGGGGCTGAGTTGCAATACCAAGCACAGCCACTATCCAATCAACGGCACTGTGCTCGGTAAGCTGCGACAAAGCCGAGGCCTCTTCAAACAGCTGATCGGCAGGGGGTGTCAGGTCCCCAACGATCAGATACTGAAGAGCTATACTGAAGAAAGGTCATCAGTATTACCAAACTACAAAGATACTCTAACCTGGACTGATTATCTCTAAGCTCCTCACCACCCAAACACTGGGCACCTGTGCTGGAACTCACATTAAAAAAATTTCTTAGCCCATTTTTTAGTCAATACCCTATTCTGGAGCTTCATCTGTCTGTAAAGAGTGCCTAAAGAGAGTATCTCTGTCTCTGGAAGGCCCAACACGTCCATGCAATAGATGATTATCCCACTTATTTCAAAAGGAACTGTGTAATACTTCCTTTAACCTGTAGAGGCACTGTAGACAAATGAAACACTTGTTGCCCACCTTCCCTCAGGTTACACTTGATCGCTGGAGGTGCAACTTGCAATGGGACACCCTGTCATCATCTTATTGCTTGGAGACCCTTCTAACAAAAAGGGAATGTCCAAAGCAAGCAACCCTTTGAAGCTGGTCTTAGACAGGAGATAACTGTCGGCTTTAACCAATTAATTTGCTTTTTATTGTATAGCATGCAGGAATTACTGAAGAGTCTGAAGACCTGTATAACGGTGGAATCTACTTTCTCTAATTGTGTAACTGCCTTTCTAAAACTTCTGCTAATGAGATGGTACTATTAGTGGTAGTAGTAATAGTATTGGGACTGACGGTGGCCTCTATATATGTCTTGCGTGTAGGTAACCCACTTGCCACTTACCTGTTGAATCTTGGTTAAAAATTAAAACGAAAAAAAGTTAAAGAAATATGTGTCATTCACCCGATTTACCTCTTAAATATCGAGAGGTATGCTTTATGGGCTCATTTGCACTTTTTCCCCAGAGAGCATTGCAAAATGTCCTCAGACACCAACAAGAACCAGAAAACTGCATCTAAGTCATAGCATCCTGCTCTGAACTGACGGGGGGCAAGAATCCCGAAACAGCGGTCTACAGATGGGTCACTCTTCATTTTGAGTTCCTGGACGTAAACTAATTTGAATACTTTGCCTAAAAATAAGTCTCCATATACCTGCGGAGTTTCTTCAATGAGAACCAGTACCCCCTGAGCATTGTTTTCTTCTTTTCTTATATATAAAAATATTTACTTTCGATTGTTTAAGATGATTGTATACCTTTATTCTTCTATTGTTTACTTTTATATATTTGTTTTGCTTCTTGTTGTTGTTTTTTTTTTACACATTTGCATATTCTTTTCCCAAGGAGCATTGCCTGAAAATAAGTATCTATGCGCCCCCTGGGTCTCATGAATAAGAACCGGCACCTCCTGAGCTATGTTTTCCTCTGTTTATTTTTTCTTAGGTTTTTTCTTTTAGTTGTTTGTATAATATATTAAGATACTTTTATTCTTTTATATATATATTATTTTTTTTAATTTATGTATTTTTTACTTTTTACAACATTTACATACTCTTCCCCCATGGAGCACTGCCTGAAAATAAGTCTACCTACACTATGTTTTCTTCCATTGTATTTTTTTAGTACATTTTTCACTTTTTCATGATGTTTGACCCGAAGCTTAGGGACCAAGTGAGGTGTACCAGAACTGCATCTGTGGCCTTATTATTACGGCTGTTGAAATCTTGTACCCTCCTCCTATGAGTCACTGACAGGTGTTCCGTATATAAATGAACCATTTCATTTTCTAAGTAGTGGTCATGTAAAGTATTAGGGTAATGTAGAGGTAAGGGTATTTGTTCACTCGGAAGGCTGACCTAATACAGCAGGGCTATTATGTGTTATGTGTTTATGTGTATGGTGCACGTGGTTCGTGTTGCAGGTTTTTACCCCTCTGCTTTTGGGGCTGAAAGCAATTTCAAACAAAAAGTTTACTGTTGACACGAAGGAGAGTGTGTAGGTGTTGCAAGGGTTAATAGTCCACGTATTTTTTTTTACTGACAACTTCTATGTGGTGATTCAGGCCCACGCTGTTATTACACGGACACTGATTATCATGTCTTAATGTCGGCCTTCATCATTTTTAATATTTTAAGTAATTACCACCGTTCTCCATTGTCTCTTCCGTCACAGTCATTAATTTTAAAACAACCACAGAAGAATAAATCTCCAGATTAAACAATGTATCTCTAGTTTACAACAGGTTAGGCAAAGATTATAGACACTCATTAAACATTTTACTACCCTGCACTTATTTATCTTGCAGGAACCAGCGAGGCACATTAAATAATACAAAATGACTTGCTATTTTTTAAATTAATTTCTATTTTTATTTTTATTTTCATTATTCTTATTATTTTTTTCTTTTTTAATTGCTACATATGCTACATTACTTTTAGCTCAGGTTCCGTCTTGATAACAGAAAACATGGGGGGGGGTCTGGATATTGATTTTTAAGATTAAAATGTTAAAAAAAAAAAAATACCGGCAAATGATTAAATATCATCAGTTTGCACACCGTCATACCTGCTTCAAAACACTTACGCCAAGGGCCGTGTATCAGGAACCACAAAAAAGGGGATTTTAGCGCTAAATTGATGCAAGGAAAAATGACTTCTCTGTGCGTCTGTGTATTAAACCTGCATTTTCTCATGCCGCACCTTCTCAGAAAACGTTTGAAGACAGATTTTTGGCGCAGGCAAGATTGCCGGGCTCAGCATACAGATGGGTCGGATCAACGTCATTTGAAAATATGCACCCACTCCTACCCCCCCAAAAAAAATAAAAAATGTGTTGAAAATGCGCTAAGGTCATCCGCCGGCATCTCTCTGGTGAGCGATTATGGTCAAAGCGAAATGAGTACCGAGTCTTAAGAAAAGTATTTGGCACGACATAAATATTTCATGGTAAACAATGTAAACTCTACGCTATACCTAAGAAATATAAAAGCTGGGTAGCATTAGGCAGGTCCGGACTGTATGTGATGCAATTGCATACCTGCCTAGCGAAAGGCATACGTCACGCCGAATGATATATCTCGTCCTGCTAGTTAATCACATGCTGTTAAATGCAGAAAAGTCTCTCGTTATTTCATTTCTTTCCCACTAGAATAATAGTAAACTTACCCAGGACGAGGCCTTACGTGCTGCGCTACATAACCCATTGCTTGGCCAAGGCCTAGGACAGAACTGGGAGACCCTTGTGACCCTTTCCTAAACATTGTACTCATTAGGGTGGGTTCACATTAGCGTTATGTATTCCGTTATGGCTTTCCGTTATAACGTGGTTATAACGGAAAATAACGGAATCCATAAGACGGAAGTCAAAACAGAAGCCTTTAAGAGGCATTCCGTTTTGATCCCTCAGAATACAAGTCTATGGGCAACATAACGGATCCGTCCGGGTTTCCGTTATGCAAAAGTCCTGTCGACAGAGACCAGACGGATCCGTTATGATTCCCACAGACTTCTATTATGATAGAAAGCAAATCGGAATGCCTCTTAAAGGCTTCTGTTTTGCATTCCGTCATAATACAAGTCTAAGGGAATCATAACGGATCCGTCTGGTCTCCGTTATGCAGAACGGAAAAAAAATAGTCCCGTTGTCTTGCATAACGGAAACCAGGACGGATCCATTCTGCTGCCCATAGACTTGTATTCTGAAGGATCAAAACGGAATGCCTCGTAAAGGCTTCCGTTTTGACTTCCGTCTTATGGATTCCGTTATTTTCCGTTATAACCACGTTATAACAGAAGGCCATAACGGACTACATAACGCTGATGTGAACCCACCCTGAATGAAAATTAAATTCTGTGCACTTTTATGTCATCTTTATGCTTTTATTTTTCATTTTATTTTTCGGTTTATTCTTATTCCTTTTTACAAAATCCTGTTGTCCCTGGGCTGAACCTCAACACACAGTCGGCATAAAACAACCAAGTGGATTGTGGAAGGAAATTAAGGAATTTAGCAAGAAGCGATAAAAGGATATACAATAAAAGAAAATTAAAGAAAATGAAAAAAAAAAAAAGGCATTTTACTATAATACTACTATTGTTGCACTGCGGTTAGTATATGTGATTGTGAATGTACCAGTGACATTAACCCTTTGGATGTAGCATTTGTTTGTAACTTTTAAAATTATTATTATTTTGATAATAAAGTGTTTAATTTATTATTACTTTTATGACATTTTATCTATGAACTATTCATTTAGTGACTGAATATTATATAGAACCTGACAATATACATTATATATAATGTCACAGCAGAGGCCAAAATCATGTTTCAACATCACTGGAAGGAATCGGTTTATATATCTATGGTGAGTTTTAATTAAGAATTTTCATTGAATTCTTCCACTTCCTAAGGAGCAAGAGCACATTGCTGTACGCTATGACAACATAATATAGGGGACGGGGGGGATTTTTAATGAAGGGGGTTGTGAGTGCTCAAGAATAGGAGATGTGGAGCAGGGTACTTCTCAAGCTGCAAGTCATCCAGTGTGCAAAATTACATACAGATTCTGCAGCGCGGTGTCTGCTTATTTTTATCACTGCCTACATAATCCCCTGACCACTGATACAGATTGATATGAAAAACTGGCTGAGCCTGAAATGTCTTTATCATTACTATCAATGAGAACAGCATATTGTCTGGGTACAACTGCACTACGCATGATGTGAGAGTGTGTGTGTGCATAGATATATATACACACCTATGTGCTTTACTGTGTGTGTGTGTATGTGTGTATTTTGTGTGTGTGTGCAGTGTCAGGCTAGGGTACCTAGGGCCCACCAGTAAAATTTATTTTGGGGGCCCACCATGCGGACACATTGAAATATATTAAATAATGTAACAAGTTTTGTATATGAACATAGGTTGGTGGAGGTGCTGTACATTGAATGTATGTATGTAGTGCAGTAAATCTAATGTGTTATGTGCCACTTGTGCAGGGGGTGGGAGACTAGGGGCCCAACTTGCTCAGGGGCCCACCGGGGGATTCCCCTGCACCCCTGTGGGCCAGTCTGAGCCAGTGTGTGTGTATATATATTTACTTATGTGCTTGGCTGTGTGTATGTAGGTTTATGTGTGTGTTTCTGCCAATATGTATGGTTGTGTATACAGGAATATGTGTCTGTATGTTTTTTTAATATGTTTAGCTGTGTATGTACATGCGAATTTATTTAAGGTTTGTACTTGGCTGTGTGTTTCTGCATGTATGTGTGCTTGCGTATATATAGTGTCTGTATGTTGCGTATGTCTCTATATGTTAGCTGTGTAGCTACATGTGCATGTATTTAAGGTTTGTGCTTCGCTGTGTGTATGTGTGTTTCAGTATATATGTGGGGTTTTATATATAGATATAATATGTGTATGTATGGTGTGTGTGTGTGTTAGTATGCTTATCTGTATTTATGCTAAGGTATGTGTTTGGTTGTGCGTATGTGTGTGTCTATGTATGTATGTTTATATGTGTGTATGTGTGTTTCTGTATATATGTGTGGTTTTGTATACAGATATATGTGTATGTATGGTGTGCGTGTGTGTTAGTATGCTTATGTGTATTTATGGTAAGGTATGTGTTTGGTTGTGCGTATGTGTGTGTCTGTGTATGTATGTTTATATGTGTGTATGTATGTTTATATGTTTGTGTGTGTGTTTCTGTATATATGTGGGGTTTTGTTTATAGATATATGTGTATATATATGATGTATGTTTAGCTGTGTATGCTTATGTGTATTTATGGTAAAGTATGTGCTTAGCCGTGTGTATGTATGTTTATGTATATGTGTTTCTGCATATATGTGTGGTTTTGTATATAGATATATGTGTGGTCTGTGTATACATGTATATTTATGGTA
The DNA here is from genome assembly GCA_033119425.1 of Bufotes viridis. Lineage (NCBI taxonomy): Eukaryota > Metazoa > Chordata > Amphibia > Anura > Bufonidae > Bufotes > Bufotes viridis. The sequence goes on along the minus strand of CM065597.1, from coordinate 135,173,996 downwards.
AGGTATGTGCTAAGTTGAGTGTATGTGTCTGTGTATGTAGGTTTATGTGTGTGTGTTTCTGGATAGATGTAAGGTTGTGTATATAGGTATGCATGTGTGTATGTGTTTTGCTATGCATGCGCATGTGTACGTATGTATAGTATATGCTTAGGTGTGCATGTGTCTCTGCATATAGGAGTGGCTGTGTATTTAGGTGTATATGTGTGTGTTTCTATCTGTGTGTATATCTAAATAACTATGTATATGTCTATATGTGTACGTGGAAGTGTGTGTATGTGTGTTCCATCTTATTAGACTACACAGAACATTCTAACAATTAGATCCTTACATCCAAAGTCTTGTCTCCCAATAAATTATATAAAAGGTGTGAAAGGAGGGGCTGCTAATATTATCTGTATCTCCATGTATTCCTCATAGACCATAAACCTGAATGGGCGGCCTCGACCCCGATATATCTAGTTTACCTCTAGTTTACCCTGTATTTGCTCTGCTGTAGCATTATTTGCATGCCGTATTGGTTTTATGTATTTGTTCTTGTAAATGAATCACATGTAAGTCGATGTTTTACAATGTACAATACTGGGCCAGATGATGGGACTATATAAAATAACACCGACAACAATACCTCAGTGTGTTACATTATTTCAATAGATAGAGAGAAAGCGAGAGATACATAGAAGGATGGATAGATAGATAGATAGATAGATAGATAGATAGATAGATAGATCAGGGATTAGCAAGTCTGGCACTCCAGCTCTTCTGAAACTACAACTCCCAGCATGCTCCAGTCATTTCTATGGGATATACAAGAACAGTTAAGCAAGTGTGCATGCTGGGAAAGAAAGAAAGAAAGAAAGAAAGAAAGAAAGAAAGAAAGAAAGAAAGAAAGAAAGAAAGAAAGAAAGAAAGAAAGAAAGAAAGAAAGAGAAAATGTATTATTAGATAGTAGATTATTAGATAAATAGATAGATCCAGGGATTTTAGATAAATAGATAGTAGATGGATTATTAGATAGATCGATAGATAAATGATAGATTATTAGATAGATAGATAGATAGATAGATAGATAGAAAGAAGATAGTTTATTAGATAGATAGATAGATAGATAGATAGATAGATAGAAAGAAGATAGTTTATTAGATAGATAGATAGATAGATAGATACAGAGCTAGATAATAGTTATTAGATAGATAGATAGATAGATAGATAGATAGATAGATAGATAGATAATAGTTTATTAGATAGATAGATAGATAGATAGATAGATAGATATTGTTGTCAAATCACCAAGGAAATATAAAAAGCTAGGAGTTCACCATATTGTTTGGTGCCATTAAAAATGCAAATCAGCATGGCACCAGAGTACCACTACAAGCGACCACGTCCCTTTACGTGACACCAAATCTTACACGATACAGTCAACCGCATCAGGAGAAGCAACAAGTATTTCATCTGGATTAGAAATAAAAGTCTTGGATACATTTCGGAGAATAAGGCTTCTTCCCATATATCTTGCCATTAAGGCCTGGTAGTGACGGTTCATGGTGACAGCCCCACAGCAGGTCCCCATGTCCAGTCCCACCAGGTGCTGTGATACAACAATACTTTACAAGGAGATATCTCTCTTAATTGCCAGTAAGCATGAATACCTCAACAGGGTCCCACTTGTCCTAAACGGGCGGCAATGCTTAACCCGTCCCCCGCCAGCTAGAGATGAAATGTACACTTAGCAGCTAAACAGCTACAAGAGTGTGAATGGTAATGATATAATAAAGGATAGTATGACACAGATGTAGCAGAGGTGAGTTTGCCAAGCGTAGTACCCCAACGCCTGCCTCACAATTAGTTATTATAACAATAGCACAGCCATCCACAAATGAGGCATACCCAGAATCTAACATAAAACCATAAAATATCATTTTAAAAAATATAATCTACATAAGACTATGCCTGGAAAGGTGCTAGAGAAAGTATGACAAAATATAATAAAATTCTACAAGATATTGTTTCCGATGGACTTTCCTTTATATCTTTAGAGATATGCATTGGTCCTATTTTGTTAATATCCAATTATTTCCAAAAAAAAAAAGCTCATTTAAAAAACTGGACATGTAATCAGTAAAAAAAAATATAAAGATGAAGAATGTAAAAAAATACAGTCAATAATAACTTTTCACAATAGTAAAAGATATAAAGATCAAAAACTAAAAAATACAGGCAATAATAGCTTTTCAAAATAGCAAAACATAAAAAGATCAAAAAGTGTAAAAATACGTGTAATAAGTTGTACATAGTAAAAAAAATAGACATAAAAATGTAAAAGAAAACACATATAATAATAATTTTTGACAATAGTGTATGTAAAAAAAAATACTTAATGTTCAACATACAAAAAAAATATAAAGGTTAAAATGTAAAGAAAAAAATACATGTAATAATGACTTCACATTAGTAAAAATATAAAGATTAAATATGTAAAAAAAAATACAAAAGTGTAAAAAAAAGGGGTATTTATTTATTTATTATCTTTTTATTAATCTACTTTATTTATTTATTTATTTATTGCCATTTCTCTTCCAGGACCATATCTCCTGACTGATTATCCTGCTAATTTGTCCCATTTTTCTTCTAATTGGATCATTTTACTTAATAAAAAAAAAAAAGGAGCATATTCATTTGTCCTATTTCAAGGGGATACAAGAAAAAAAAAAGTGAAATAAAAATCCCCAGGCAGTAGTTACCCCCAGAATATTTCCAGTCAGCAGCTGAGTGACAGACTGGGGGCAGGTTACCAGGGAGAGGGACCTTCCTGCTGGAGGTAGGTTAGGATATGGTTGCTAGGAATGACTATAGGCCTGTATGGGAGCTGCCTGACAAAGACTGATGCAAAGCAATAGATGTTTCTCTTTGTGTCTATGCAGACTTCTAGCAGAGACTTATTATGTCTGAGTGATTGAAGTAGCTGGGTACACCCCACTACACAAAGAGCCTCTAAATTCTACTGACAAGCATGGAGAGCCCATTGAAGAGCCCCCCTCACCCCCCCCCCCACCCTCTCCCCTCATTATGATGGCCCATGTTTGGGTGACTGCAGGGCCATACAGCTAAAGAAAAGTGGCTTCGGAGCCAAAGGGGTTAAAAAAAAACCCGCATCCCCTGCGCTAATGAGCTGTAAAGGAGCAGAACCGACTCCAGAAAAAGTTGCATAAATACAGAGATGAGTCTGGGCAGAAAACGCACCGGAATGGTTAGCTGACGCAAGGGCGGCATTTTGCAAAATAACGCAAATGTCAAGAAAAAGGCCATTGGGCGGCAAAATACAGGAAAAATGATAAAATCGCTGAAGCCGTGAGGAGGATGGGAAATGGGAAAGTCTACAGGTCACACACTGATCGCAGTCACCGGGGGAGCTGCGGTACAGGAGGGTCGATTGCGGTATTCAGGCGTTATATAAGACAATCGCCTCTACAATGAATGCGGCAATTAATAGTAAGAGATAAAGAAATGTAGAATGAATGCGGCTTCTGGGTGAGAGCCCTTACTGAATGCTGGATATCGGTTATTACATATATGTAGGTATATAAGATATATATATATATATATATATATATATATATATACACACACACACACACTATAATATAAATATATATATATACACACACTGTAATATAAATGTATATATCCTATATATTAGATCTATTATGCATCTTTTATACATTTCTTTCTCAGCATTGTAACTATAAACCTATCCCGAATTCCCGATCGGAATGATACAATAAACCAGAATATATCATATACTCTATAATGACCCTATATTACAGGCCATCTCATCCGAGCAGGTAGTCAGTATCTTGGGTGCTCTGTATCAGGATGACAATCGCTCTGTGTGACTGCACGTCAAGACTTCTTATGTTAATAGGCGGTAGGTTGCTTCTACAAGACGGATCTCATTTTAATTCTTCTTTAAACTTGTGTGGTTACAGGATTATTTAATGAGCAAACAATGGCAGAGCAGATGTCACCACCTTATTATTACCACCATTTCCTTCCAAAGCTTTTATGATAATTCTGACACCTCTAATTACAATGTATACTCTATCTATCTATCTATCTATCTATCTATCTATCTATCTATCTATCTATCAATCAGTATCTATCTATCTATCTATCTATCTATCTATCTATCTATCAGTATCTATCTATCTATCAGTATCAGTATCTATCTATCTATCTATCTATCTATCTATGATCTATCTATCTATCTATGATCTATCTATTATCAACTATTTATTTATTTACTGTTCTATCTTTCTATCTCTATCTACTCAACCATTCATTTATCTATAGTATATATTTATCTATCTAATATCTATCTATCTATCTATCCACCCGTCTGTCTTTCTCTATGTACTATATTTATCTATCTATCTATCTATCTATCTATCTATCTATCTATCTATGTATTTATTTATCTATAGTGTTTTTCTCTCTATCTTCTATCTATCTACTATATTGTACTAGATTGTATCTATCTATTATCTATCTGTCTATCTATCTGTCTACCCACCTACCTCACCCATACACCCCTATGTCCTCAGTCACACACCGCCTGCCTACTAGGAGTCTGCAGGTGAACAAATAAGGCAGTATTGGTAATTCCCCTCCACAGAACAATTCCCAGTGTTTATCTAGAAGCTCAGGCTCCTTTCCTATCATTACCATGGACTGGATTTTACTCTCACAATACCAAATCCCATCCCTGCTATTCTCCCACCTGCCTGTGTTTAGCCCAAGCTGACATGTAGAGAGATAATAGGAATATTTCATGATGTGGATACAGAGGTGATGATGCTTCATTGCCTCTGACCAGAGAAGTTGTGAGAAGTGCACAAGGTATGGAAGGCACAGTATATGTGGGGAGGGGGGTTTGGTTTAGTTCCATCCTCAGGTCAGAAGTAGGTCTGGGTATATGGGCAGAGGGTTGTTGTACTGTATAAAACCACCTATGGCACAGAGTATGGCACAGTATGGTTATATGGGTACAGAGTTGTTATACTGTGTAATAGCACCATTAGGCACCTATGGCACAGTATAGGTAGATGGGCAGAGGGCAACTGCATTGTATAATAGTACAGCTATGGCACAGAGCATGGCACAGTATGGGCAGAGGATTGTTGCACTGTGTAATAGCATCATTAGGCACAGATATGGCACAGTATGGTTATATGGGCAGAGGGTTGTTGCACGGTATAATAGCAGCATTAGGCACCCATGGCACAGAGGATGGCACAGTATGGTTATATGGGCAGAGGGTTGTTGCACGGTATAATAGCAGCATTAGGCACCCATGGCACAGAGGATGGCACAGTATGGTTATATGGGCAGAGGGTTGTTGCACGGTATAATAGCAGCACTAGGCACCTATGGCACAGAGCATGGCACAGTATGGGTGGATGGGCAGAGGGTTGTTGCACGGTATAATAGCACCATTAGGCACAGAGCATGGCACAGAGGATGGCACAGTATGGTTATATGGGCAGATGGTTGTTGCACGGTATAATAGCAGCATTAGGCACCCATGGCACAGAGGATGGCACAGTATGGTTATATGGGCAGAGGGTTGTTGCACGGTATAATAGCAGCATTAGGCACCTATGGCACAGAGCATGGCACAGTATGGGTGGATGGGAGGAGGGTTCTTGCACGGTATAATAGCAGCATTAGGCACCCATGGCACAGAGGATGGCACAGTATGCTTATATGGGCAGAGGGTTGTTGCACGGTATAATAGCAGCATTAGGCACCTATGGCACAGAGCATGGCACAGTATGGGTGGCTTACTGTTGGTAGTCTTGCTTGCAGAAGAGCTTCCTGTCCCGAAAGTAGCAGCTGGTGGTGAGGGGCTGCTGGCACACCGTACACTGCAGGCACTCCTCGTGCCAGGAGGACTCATTCACTCTCATCAGAAAGCGGTCTGAGATGGGTCTCTGGCAGCCCTCACACACTGCCTGGTGCTGGCACTCTGAGCCTGGGGGCCACAAGCACATATTACACCATGATGCAGCTGCACATAGTTATATATATATATACATTGTATTACAGGAGGGTGATGATGATGATGATGGCCACACAAGAAAAAGTGAACATATAGCATGATAATGGCCTCAAACATACAAAGTATGTCATACAGCGAATGGTGTGCAGTGTATGGATGCATGTGCATGACAAGGGTGCTGGGGATGCAAATACTGCACATATGTTTAAAAGATATATGAGGACATGGAATACTTTTTATAAGCTTATAGGATGATCAAGTGAATTATGTGTATGGTGTATGTCATATTACATACATCTGGGTGCTGATGGTGCTGATCATGCACAGCGACTATCCTCCCTGCATACATATCCCATACATTTACAAGGGGACAGCAATCCGAGCATTGTAGGTGATGGTGATTACTGCACACATGTGTAATGACATCTGTATTTAGTAGGTTTATTATGATAGATATGAGAAATAGATAGATAGATAGATAGATAGATAGATAGATAGATAGATAGATAATAGGCAGATTGATAAACAGATTATAGTTGGATAGTAGAACTATAAAGATTGCTATATGATAGATAGATAGATAGATAGATAGATAGATAGATAGATAGATAGATAGATATAATATAAAGTGTATATAAGTATAATATAAAATATAAAGTATGAGAGAGATATGGAAATAAATAGATATTAGATAGATAGAGTATAATAGAAAGTATGAGAGATAGATAGATAGATAGATAGATGAAATAAATAGATAATAGATGATAGATAATAGATGATAGACTGGTACAATCAGATGTAATGGTCTATGTGACTGTAATATATGTATATGTTGAATAAATCTAATTAAAATAAAGATATCATTACAGTCCTAGCTGCCCCCTTTATCCTGACCGGACCATACAGCAGAATAGATGATCAGCGCCTCTATATACTCAGGCCTGCACTGATTACACCCAGTATAATATTACTCTGTCTGATACCAGAATTCATATCCTGGGCCCCATACACACTGTGCAGCGAGGCCGGATATTTCCTCCTCTGCCGCCTGGCACTGGGGGTTGGCAAAGGTGCAAGTTTTATGTCCTGTGCCAAATCTGCCCCTGTGCTAAACTTCACAACTAGTCCATGGGGCAGTAATCCTGAGGGTTTTAGGAATTCTGTATACTGTATAGTGTGATATATCATTCATATTATCTATTCTGTATGTGTCCTGTTACCTTATATACCTAAAACTATAGATATATTGTCTCTATGAGTATATATATATGCTGTATAGTGTTACATATAATTATTATTATATATTGTGTATGTTTTCTGTTACCTTATATACCTAAAACTAGATATAATGTCTCTATGAGTGCATATATATATACTGTATAATTAATATTATACATTGTGTATGTGTCATATATATATATATAATGTGAGTGAATGTATATTGTATATATATATATATACTGTATAGTCTTACATATAATTAATATTATATATTGTGTTTTAAATATATATATATATATATATATATATATATATATATATATTATATGAATAAGTGTATAGTGTGTATATATTATATGAATAAGTGTATAGTGTATATATATATTATATGAATAAGTGTATGGTGTGTGTGTATATATATTATATGAATAAGTGTATAGTGTGTATATATTATATGAATAAGTGTATAGTGTGTATATATTATATGAATAAGTGTATAGTGTATATATATTATATGAATAAGTGTATAGTGTGTATATATTATATGAATAAGTGTATAGTGTGTATATATTATATGAATAAGTGTATAGTGTGTGTATATATTATATGAATAAGTGTATAGTGTGTATATAATATATGAATAAGTGTATGGTGTGTATATATTATATGAATAAGTGTATAGTGTGTATATAATATATGAATAAGTGTATGTGTATATATTATGGTGTAGTGTGTATATATTATATGAATAAGTGTATAGTGTGTATATATATATGAATAAGTGTATAGTGTGTATATATTATATGAATAAGTGTATAGTGTGTATATATTATATGAATAAGTGTATGGTGTGTGTATATATATTATATGAATAAGTGTATAGTGTGTATATATTATATGAATAAGTGTATAGTGTGTGTATATATTATATGAATAAGTGTATGGTGTGTGTATATATATTATATGAATAAGTGTATAGTGTGTATATAATATATGAATAAGTGTATGGTGTGTGTATATATTATAGAATCTAGTATTAATATTCAATAACACATTGCACACACACATTTTTATATTACATTCTATATTATATTTGATATTTTCTTGTCATCAAAGCTATGCCTGCTAGTGGTAGATATGTAGATATCCTATTATCCTATTTTTATGTTATTTTGTTCTCAGCATTATTACTAGTAGCAGTGCGGTCCTTCCTATTGTAGCATGTTAGTATTGTCAGTAGAGTAATACAATAATTACTGTCTACATAGTGATCCTTTCTATGCCCTGCTACACGGTTCTCTCCTCTTTTTGTACAGATGTAGCAGAGCTGGACTTCATTACAAGTTGCTGAATGCAGGTAACTGTGAGATAATCTGCGGAGGGCAACTCAAAATAGTTCAAAAAGAAAAAGAAAACTTAGCTCTGCTACATCTTCACACTGTCTATAATCCTGGGGAAAGTTGCAGGGAGTACATCCAGAGGGGCGCACTTGGCACCTGCATCAGGTCACCAGTCACACTTATCATGGGATGAAGCAGAGTCAGGGGAGTTGTGCATAAGTTGAAGGAAAATGACAAACACTTACCCAGCAAAACTCCCAATGTGGCAGTGCCAGCCCTGAGTGGGTGATCTTCCATTTTAATATTGTCCAGCATCTTGGCACAGTCACTCTGCCCCCTGTTAAAGCACCTCTCCAAGGACTCAGGACCTGTTGCTATATCCATGAGGATGATGAGAGTAGAAGCAGCAAAACAAGACTAATACTAGGAAGAGAAGTCCACAATCAGTTCAGACAGGAGGAGAAGCTGTCCTCAGCCCAGATCCTGCATGGATGGATGGGTGGATGGAGGGCTCTTCAGATGATCATGACTGAAGAAGGATCCTCAGGAGCTGCATACACAACACAAAGAGGGGGGCAGATGCGATCACCTGCCTGTGGATGGAGGGAGGGAGTAGGGGGGGGGATCCAAGGGTGCAGGGTGAGAGGTGGCAGAGGTGCTCTCTAAAAGCCAGGGTGGAAGGGGAGGGGGTGACAGATCCCAGGGAAGAGCCTGTGGAGTATGTCCAGGGAGAGACAGCCTGAGCCTGTGTGCCATGCACAGTCCTGCAGAGCAGCATACAGCCGGGATTGCTCCGCGGATGGATACTCCACCCAGTCACCTCCTCTCTCTTTCTACAAACTTGCTGACATTTGAACTCTGTGGTGTATCCCTCCGCCTGGGTGCTGCGGCTGCTTCTGCGAATGAAGTAGTGCCAGACTCCTCAGCCCGATCCCTTCCCAATAACTCCAGGAGGGGGGAGGGGGAAGAGGGGGGCACGAACCCTTACTCTTGGATTCTGATGCCCCCCCTTTTCTTTTTTTCTGCCAAGGAATTAAAAAAAAAAAAGGGCAGGTTATAATTAAAAATAAAGAGTCCTGACACCTGAGTCAATATAGCCCGGGTGCCCGGCGTGTTTCTTTATGGCTGAAATGAGGTATTTTATGTGGCTGATAAATGTTCGCATGGACACCTGCGATTCCGGGGTAGGTAGCCATGACTGCGCCATTCTGCTCTGTTGTATTATTATATTACATATATACATAGAACTAATAGGTATATACAGGAGGGGTAGGTAGCCATGACTGCGCCATTCTGCTCTGTTGTATTATTATATTACATATATACATAGAACTATATACAGGAGGGGTAGGTAGCCATGACTGCGCCATTCTGCTCTGTTGCATTATTATATTACATATATACATAGAACTATATACAGGAGGGGTAGGTAGCCATGACTGCGCCATTCTGCTCTATTGTATTATTATATTACATATATACATAGAACTATATACAGGAGGGGTAGGTAGCCATGACTGCGCCATTCTGCTCTGTTGTATTATTATATTACATATATACATAGAACTATATACAGGAGGGGTAGGTAGCCATGACTGCGCCATTCTGCTCTATTGTATTATTATATTACATATATACATAGAACTATATACATATATACAGGAGGGGTAGGGGCACAGGGCGCGTATGGATAATGCAGCTGGCAGAATTTGAGTTTAGAATTATTCACTGATTGAAACATTTATCTATCCATGTTATATATTCTCTCTTTCTTTCTTTCTTTCTTTCTTTCTTTCTTTCTTTCTTTCTTTCTTTTTCTCTCTTTCTTCTGAAGCTATCTGTCTATCATCTCTTCTATTATCTATCTATGTTAGCTTTATCGGTGAATCTATTTAGATGTACATTATATATATATATACACTTTCCTTTCTACCACATTGATATGAACAGTTAGATCATATCTAGATATATTCCTCTTTCCTATTTATCTATCTCTGTATCTCTGTATCTATCACCTATCTATCTATCTATCTATCACCTATCTATCTATCTATCTATCTACAGTATCTATCTATCTATCTATCACCTATCTATCTATCTATCTATCTATCTATCTATCACCTATCTATCTGTACTATCTATCTATCTATCTATCTATCTATCTATCTATCTATCTATCCATCTATCTATCTCCATGTATCTACTGTACCTTTCAATTTCTATATCTAATATACATATCTGCGTATCTATATATTTCTACCTGTTCTATCTATCTATCTATCTATCTATCTATCTATCACCTATATACTATCTACTGTATCTATCTATCATCTACCTAATTTTTCTATCTATTTTACTATTTCCATCACTTTTGTCTGTACTCTCCATGTATCTACTGCACGTTTCCATTATTACATCTATCTACCCTATATGTATGTTCTGTTTATCTATCTATCTCTCTATATATCTATCTAGTATCTATCTATCTATCTATCTATCTATCTATCTATCTATTATCTATCTATCTATCTATCTATCTATCTAGTATCTATCTATCTATCTATCTATCTATCTATCTATCTATTATCCTATCTATCTATCTATCTATCTATTATCTATCTATCTATCTAATATCTATATATCCATACCTTTATATCATATATATATATCATATAAATAATCCATATTGCAGGGAATATGCGCTTTGTGCGTTTCCTGCATTTTTTCCCTGAACGAAACATACTGTATCTTCCAATGCTACCCATTAACTTGTGGAAAAATAAGTATTTTTGGTATCTTCTCTTTTATTATTATTTTTATGAGGTATAGATTTCGGGATTTTATGGTATAATTTAGCTTTTTTAGTTGGGGGGGGGGGGGTGGATTGTGATAGATTTTTCTTCAGTATTAACAATTGCAGTGTTAACTGATGAGATTGTCTTTATTTTCCTGGGGGGGGGGGGGGGGGCTATTATGTGAGAAGTGTGTCCTCATTGTGTGACCTCCCCATGTGCACCTGGTGATCAGAGCTGATAATACAGAGGAGAGGGGGGATTGTCTCCCACCCCGATCAGAAGCCCCTCTGCAATATCCTGCAGATCCCAGGGTCAGATATGTCTGCATGTCATAGGACTGGTTATCTGCAGACAGAGAAGACCCCCATATCATGTGTGCGGAGCCGGAATCCAGCGGCAGGAGGGGGGCTGGAGGAGGCTTCACGGGTCGGGGATTCACCAAGTGGGAAATCTGTTTTGGTCATTTGTAGCCAGTATCTGAAACATTGTATTCGAGGAGTCAATAAATAATCAAAAATGAAAACATTATAAAAAATAATTTCATTTAAATCAACCAAATATTCAACCAAAAATACATACAAATTCCTACATTTATTTTTACATACATGTTCAGTATAGCCTGGTAGTTTTTGTAGTAGTTATATGTTTATTTTACATTTTGGTTTAGATTTTTTTAGATTATGTATAAATATATAATTAATATTTATTATGTATTATAATGTGTATGCATATTAGATATGTATAAATATATATATAGTATAATATATAATAATTCATTTATGTATATATATATTATATATATAATTTATATATATATACAACACAATTTACATAGATAGATATATACACTCTGTAATCTTAAAAAAATCTAAACCAAAATGTCAAGAAATCTGCATAATTATTAAAAATAATAAAAAAAACAAAGGACATACAATGTACAACTTGTCCCCTTTAAATGACAAGGCTCCTCGCTGGTTTGATCTGATGAAATGAGGGTAGGGGCATTTGAACTAGAAGAAGAGGGGGTGTCTCTAAGATTTGGGACCATGGACTTGGTTCAGGCAGACAGCTCACCCCACAGCAGATTCCCCAGAAACCCCTTCTCATCATCAGTTATTGATCAGACCTCCGCCCAGCAAGAGTCTAAGCACTTCAAGGTGTTACAGATTTATCTGGAAAGACCTCTGAAGTCTAAAGCTTACAGCCAAAGACTAAGGATCATGACTGGGAAAGCTCAGAACAACCCAAGTGTCTATGGGGACAGGACAATGTCGCAGAACAGGCGCACAGATCTTCTTCTCATTATTATGTGATAGAGGGAGAGTTCAGGGGACACCAATGGCCTCTGATCGCAGGCGCTGGATCTGCTCCTCAGGACTAATCACAGGTCTTAGGCTGGGTCTTTGTCCATTGTCTCAGGCTGAAGGGTCCTCCCCAGCCCCCCATGTGGGGCTTCTCCTCAGCAGGTTAGCTGCAGGAATTTTTTGCCATAGGGTATTATTAGTCTTGGAGGGGGGATTCTTTTTGAGGGGGGGATTCTTCAAAGATGCCTGATGCTTTGACGGGGACAATCACACTGTGTCAGGTTAATAGTGGTTTACACAGAGAGAGCCACCTACCGCAGCAGCTCCAGGTAGGTGTCCATAAGACAGCACTGCCAGCACACTGATGGAGGGCTCTACAGTACGGAAAATAAAAGGGATCCCGATGTAATAAAAATTCTAGATACATCCTATCTATCTATCTATCTATCTATCTATCTATCTATCTATCTATCTATCTATCTATCTATCTATCTATCTATCTATCTATCTATCTATCTATCTATCTATCTAATCATTTTATAAACATATTTGTAATTTTATGAAGAATCATCTTTTATCTATCTGAATTGCGTATTATTCCATCTATTTCTTTATAAATTTTTGCAGTATTATCTATCTATCTCCTATCTATCTATCTATCTATCTATCTATCTATCTCTATCTATCTATCTATCTATCTCCTATCTATCTATCTATCTATCTATCTCTGTATCTATACCTATTTATGTATTTATCTCTGTATCTATCTATTAAACTATCTATACCTCATAAATATCATCTTTTATCTATCTGAATTGCATATAATTTCTATTTCTTTATACATTTTTGCACTATTAACTATCCATCTATTTATCTTTCCATCTCTTTATCTATTTGTATCTATCTATGCATCTACATTACAAATATATACATATGTACTCTCAGTCACACGTAGCCTACCTATTATAAAATGTAATTTCTAACAAAGTATCTACTATCTATCTATCTATCTATCTATCTATCTATCTATCATCTATCTGTGTATCTATTATCTATCTATCTATCTATCTATCTATCTATCTATCTATCTATCATCTATCATATATCTGTGTATCTATTATCTATCTCTTTATCTATCTATCTATCTATCTATCTATCTATCTATCTATCTATCTATCTATCTATCTATCTATCTCTGTATCTATCTATCTGTCTGTCTGTCTGTCTGTCTATCTGTCTATCTATCTATCTATCTATCTATCCATATCTCTCCAATCCCTAGACTATGAAATAGCTGACTTAGAAATAGATGAGTGATACCTATAGTGAGGTTCCATCCAGACTATGATAGAAAACACATTGGGCATCTCATCCTCCAGACTACAGATCAGCCGGTTGCTATGTGCTCGGCCTCCTTCATGTCTCTGCTTCCATCCCTTCAGCAGGATACAAGTCTTCTCTGTGCCCCCCTGAGCCATGGGACTGCCCAGAACACTCACTAAAAGATCAACCTGAACATTATTACAGAGACAGAACAAAGATGGGTCCCGTTTGAAGTTCCAGATATAATAAAAGTACAAAGCAGCATTGTTCTAGAACTATCTTGTAATAATTCCTTATATAATGCAGAGGACTGCTACAGGAAAATAGCTGTATATGGTCCATCTATGTATCTATCAGTATGCGGAGTATCTTATCCAGTTATCTAGATACACACACATACATCTGCAATTCTAATTTATTTATTTCTCCTATCTATCTATCTATCTATCTATCTATCTATCTATGTCATATCTATCTATCTATCTATCTATCTATGTCATATCTATCTATCTATCTATCTATCTATCTATCTATCTCATTAATTTTTCTTCTTCTATGCATCACATTTTAATAAGCTAACATATAAGCACATTAACAGATTCTGTATCTATCTATCTATCTATCTATCTATCTATCTATCTATCATCTATCTATCTATGTTATCTTTTCTGTTCATCTGTTGGTGTGCATAACTAGAAAATATCTAGATGTATTTTTTATCTTTCTTTCTTTCTTTCATTCTTTCTTTCTTTTTTCTTCCATTTTTTCATTTTTCTGAATCTACCTATCTATCTATCTATCTATCTATCTATCTATCTATCTATCCGTCTATCTATCTATCTATCTATCTATCTATCTATCTCATTTCTTTCATCTTCCTATTCCAACCTGCAAAAGATTCTGCAGCCCTTCTATGAATGGATTTGTTCTGGCCTTAAATAACATAAAGTTTTAAATCAGAACAAAAATAGAAGTTCACATAATATCTGATTAAATCACAGTACAAATTAAAATAACCCGGCCTGTATCAGGGTGGCAATAATCCACTTTTATTCTCAATTCTCTCCACATTTCATGCCTCTTATTGTGCAGGCCTCAGAAATCTGGTTCTCATTTAAAACTGCTTTAAATTGCCTCCACCTAACTACCCGGCTACAAGCTCATTATCCCCACTACATGTGCAAACAATGAGGCCCTGACTGTAAGCCGCCATACTTCATACACAGGGCAATACTGCCAGGATACACAATTAAAAATGAGCACCTACCATAGGATCTCCGAGGACACCCCATCTACCTGAGTGTGACCTATAAGGCCTTCAGCTGGAAACCAGATATCCCCCAAATTTACTGCACTCACCTGATCAGGTTACAGTCCCCCTGAAGGATCTGTGATGGATCTGTCATGGCGGTACAGGTATAACCATATAGATATATACCGTCAGTACTCATGGGCCCTGGAGAAGGCCTGTCCTTTCTGTATAGAGGCTGGCCTGGGACTAAGCTGACCCTGCATTACACTGTATGAAGGCCAGGGCCTGCAGGGCCTCTTCTCTCTGGCTGATAGAGGGGTCCCACCTATGGGCCCTAACTATAAAGTCAGCGTGCCTCCATAGAGCATAGGGAAAGAAGTCCTCCTGATAGGACAACCTCCTTAATATGTCTTTCTTTCTTTCTTTCTTTCTTTCTTTCTTTCTTTCTTTCTTTCTTTCTCTTCTCTCTCTGTTCCTTTCTTTCTCTCTTTCTTTCTTTCTCTCTCTCTCTGTTCCTTTCTTTCTTTCTTTCTTTCTTTCTTTCTTTCTTTCTCTCTCTCTCTCTGTTCCTTTCTCTCTCTTTCTTTCTTTCTTTCTTTCTTGATATGATCTAAGCTAGATCATATCTAGATATATTCATCTTTCCACTCTTCCATCTGTTTGTCTACTGTATCTATCGGTCATCTACCCATCACTGCTTCCCTCTTCATCCATCTAAAGTCCATGTACCTAAATTCTATCTATCTGTTATCTATCTATCTATCTATCTATCTATCTATCTATCTATCTATCTACCGTATTGATTTGCATAGCTAGATCATATCTAGATATATTCATCTTTCCATTCTTCCATCCATCCACCCACATCTATCTATCTATTTATCTATCTATCTATCTATCTATCTATCTATCTATCTATCTACCGTATTGATTTGCATAGCTAGATCATATCTAGATATATTCATCTTTCCATTCTTCCATCCATCCACCCATATCTATCTATCTATCTATCTATCTATCTATCTATCTATCTACCGTATTGATTTGCATAGCTAGATCATATCTAGATATATTCATCTTTCCATTCTTCCATCCATCCACCCACATCTATCTATCTATCTATCTATCTATCTATCTATCTATCAATCTATCTATCTAAAAGTCAATATGCTGGGCAGCACTGCAAACAATAGTAGAAAAAAGTAGTAAAAAAGGGATGCCAGCGGCTGTGGCGGTGATCCTCCCGTCAAACCATAAATGAATAAGGAAATTCCACGGCACTTCCCGAAAATAGATCCGTGTTTATTTCACCAGATGCAACGTTTTAGTTCTTCCTTTGGAACCTTTTTCAAGCAGGGACGTCAAAAAAGGTTCCAAAGGGAGAACCGAAACGTTGCATCTGGTGAAATAAACACGTATCTATTTTCGGGAAGTGCCGTGGAATTTCCTTATCTATCCTATCTATCTATCTATCTATCTATCTATCTATCGATCATATGTTTCTCTCTTTTTATACATATTTATAGCCCCCTTTACATCAGTACAGCGATCCAGTTCAGTTCTCCTTCAGCCTACGGTAAAAAACGCCGGAGGGGAACTGAAGCCGTAACTGATCCCTTAGTTTTCTATAGGATCATTCTCGCACATCCGGCACATCAGTTGTGATGCCGATTGCCAAATAGCGCCGGACAGAAAAACACTGTGCATGAGCGGATAGACGCGGGCTCTGTGCACTGAAGCGCAGGTCACATATATAAGTAGTGTCCGGCTCCTGGACTAAGCTGTCCGTACACAACTGATATATGTGAAGTGGGCTTTAATCAGATGAGCAGGTCGACTTGATCGATCCTTTTGGCTTGGCCATTTTCAGCAGGATACCAGCCAATTCCTTTAGGTAAAAAAAAAAAGAACCGCTGTCTCTAAAATGTTAAAAGCCTGCCCTCTGCTGGTGACAGAAGGTAGTGTTCCTTCCCTCTGCTAAGCGCTGTGTAATCTGCACAGTTCTTTTCATTACCTGGCATTTGCATCATCTACATCTCTGTTTTCGAAAAAATCACTTTAGAAAGTAATATTTGCAGTTGGCACGAATGACGCTGTCCGACCGCGGATGGAGTAGTAGCATACGTTTATTATCGCCATCCTGTTCTGCCCAGACGTTCCCCCTTTTTTTGTGACATGGGCACAGTTGGCTCTTTAATGTTTTTCATGAAGACAAAGGGATTTCGGGATATATAAGTAGTTGTAGGGCTGAGCGCCAGCGAGATCCCCCCTCTGCTGCCCCTAATTACACATGTAAAGGGCAGGACAATATTAAGATTTGATGGCGTCCCAGGAGGGTGGTAGGACTTGATCCTTGCCTGAGAAGAAAAGGGTATTGAGGATTGATTATCTTCACGACGAGGGATTTTGTCTTAATAATAAAAGACTTGCTGTCAATAAACAGATTGACCCTTTGAATGCTATGGGAGCTTTGCACGTTGCGAGCCTCCCATGTACAGCCTGCCTCAATATTACATTGGCATTTCCATCTACATATTTTACGGTGGAATTTGCGGTGACACGGACACCAAAATACGTATATCTAATGCTGCCAACGGCGCTAAATGATTGCATGATCATAGACATTTTGACCCTTAATAATAATAAAAAAAATGCTACAAAATACAATATTTTATTAATGTGCAATAACCCGCGGTGTAGCCATAGGGCGCGAAGATGTAGCAGTTGCATGACGGTTCGAAAGGCACTCCTGCCGCACAAAGCCCCTTTCACACGTGAGGTGAACGCATAGCGCCCGCACTGAATCCCGACACATTCATTTCAATGGATCTGTGTACCTTAGCGTTTTTTTTTACGTATCAGTTCTGCGTTGCGTGAGAATCGTAGCAGGTTCCGTATCCTGCGTTTTTCACGCAGCCCTGGCCCCATAGAAGTGAATGGGGCTTCAGTGAAAAACGGAAGACAGCGGATGAAATGTGTTTTTCACTGATGGCTGATAGATGTTTTTATTTTAATGCATCAAAACTGATTGTACCCGCGCGAAAAAACGTAAACACTGAGCGCGATTGCAGATAAAAGTGACTGAACTTGCTTGCGAAATGGCGCGAGTTTCACTAAACGCATCCCAAGCCAATCTGTATCGTTCGTGTGAAAGAGGCCCAAGATTGCAGATGTATAGGGCCACCACGCACGTTGTGGAATACACGCGTTTTTTCAGCGCGGAAAAAACGCAACGTATTACAGTACCAGCAAAATGTATGAGATTACGCTAATCTCACGTACAGTTGGCAGATTTTTTCAGTGCGGAAATTGACTTGCATTGCAGTTTTCAAATTCGATCGCAATAGCAGCGGATGTCCCCCTTTTCAATGGAAGGGCGAGATCTGCGGCAAAACCGTATCAAATCCACACCAAAAAACGCTGTTAGCCATTGTGGAATGTGGTGTGGATATGCTGCAGAAAAGCACATAAATCCACACGAAAATTAGCCTAAAATTCTGCCACGTGGGAAGGCACCCTTGATGATTGGCGCGTGGTAGGTAGAGGGACCATTTTCACGTTTTGCATTGGGGCTTGGGAAAGTAAAGTGTCAGAAAAATTTATAAATGGTTAATGAGACAGCATGGAAACTGCGTGGTTGTCATCAAAACTTGTGGCTTTAAAGAGGACACGCCCCCTCTGCAGACATGTCAGTTTTACTAACCACTTGCATTCCTCATGTAATAACACTTCTGGATCTTCTATCCTTATGACTCTATGTTGTGCCATTCTTTTATTATTCCAGCTAGAAGTTACAATTGAATTCCTAGCAGTAGTTTACAATGAAGGTCCTGCTGGGTGTTACCAGTTGGGGGGGGGGGGGTGTCCCTGTGCAGTCTGACACTATCCAATCAGTGCTGCCAGTGTCACACTGTGCAGGGGCACACCCTCAACTGGTAATACCCAGCTGGACCTCTATTGCAAGTGGCTACCAATTCATTCATAATTTCTAGCAGGAATAACAGGGGAATGACACAACATACAGTGATACCAATAGATGCTCCAGAATTGTTATTAACTGGGAAAGGCAAGTAGTTGCTAAAACAGACATGTCAGGAGAGGTGAGAGGTCCACTTCATGACCGCCCATTGATTATAAACGTCCTATGGGCGGTCATTTATCTCTGAATGGACGTTCTGGAACGTCCATTCAGAGATGGCAGCTGCACGCTAATCGTGCAGCTGCCGAGCGGGGGGTCCGCTGTCAGTGACAGTAGGGCAGCCCAGAGAGAAGGCAGGGACCGTTCCTCGGTGTCCCTGCCTTCTAGATCGCTGTATACACAGTGCTCAACGAGCCGCTTCCTCACGAGACTTCGCATAATAACTTCAGAAATTAATTTATACTGTAAAAAAACATTTCCTAAGGTACCACTTGGAACTGTTTTTTTACAGTATAAATACATTTCTGAAGTTATTATGCGAAGTCTTGCGAGCCTTCGCTAGGTAATAACTTCGGCTCATCGTAGCCAATACATTCTAATACTGTACGGAGCGCTCGCTCTGTACAGTATTAAAACAAAGTTTTATGCGAATCGACTTCGGATGCTCATCCCTAGAGCACACATAGGCATGTACGCACAGCAGCTTCCGTCCCGGCCACCTCATATCTGCGCTGTAGCGGTGGCAATAAACCCTGGAAACGAGCCGTGTATAATGTAATGGAAAAATGAAGCCACCCAGCAAAGGAGTCAATATGGACAATCACATTACATTAGTAAGTGGCTTGTATTCGCTTAGTGTATGTTATAAATGTAACATAAATCCATCAGGGGCTTTCTTTCCTATTAGAAATTGTCTCATAAAAAAACTTGGAGAAAAATTTAGATGAGGATGAATAATCCACACTAGGCCTCAGGCCCAAACACTGTCAGTGCTGCCCAACCAATCAGATTCCAGCTTACATTCATTTAGTGCAAGGCTGAAAGTGAAAGCTTGAAATGGATTGGTTGCTATAGGCAATTTGTTTTTATGATTGCATTTTAATCATTGTGGGCTAAAAATAATTTTTATAATTGGCCTTTATTAAAAATATTGCCCCAGCCTGTCACAAAGTATTAACGGTTGGTCTAGCTGCGTGAATTTTTGCGCTGGTCATCTAATAAACCTCATCTCTAAATTACTTAAAGGTCCTAAACACTTATTTAAGCCACATTCTTATCAGTAAGACAAGAATTGAGCTATAATGAGTGTTTATAAGGTCAGAGATAAGGAGCCGTCAGTTGAGCTGCCTGACAGAACAGAGTGAAAATTCAGATCTTGCTAATAGAGAAACTCAAGGCTTTACAGAGACAAGGGTTCAACATTTTTAATAAAGACCAATTGAAAAAAGTATTTTTAACTCAAAATGAGTACAATGCAAGTATGCAACAATAAAAACAAAACAAAAAAAACAAAGGTGTACATAGCCTTTAAGTATTTGGCAGCCAAAGGTGGTCAGGGGTTACAGAAACAGCCAAAAAGGCTCTGCTATGCTGTTTGCGTAACTCCCATTCACTTCTATGGAGGCTACGAAAACTGTGCAGCAGAACTCGTTTGATTGCTACTGTAACCCCGGCCACCTCTGGCAGCCACATATAACTGTATGTGGTGTTAGCCATGAATGCTGAGAGGGGAACACCCCTTTCATGTACTGATTTCACATACTCACTAACATTTAAATTGTATTTAAGCCCTACCCTTGGTTTCACGAGGGAATGTCCCCAAAACAACAGTGAGTGCCTAAATGATACTTTTGAGATCAGACCTTTATGGACTGGTTCCCAGAATTATTTCGGCAAAAATAGGTCTGCTGGCATGCAGTCTTGCGTACTGCTCTGGCAGGACCAGTTAAAAGGGACAATGTAGTGTAGCTTGAAAAAAAAAAACATAATAAACTATAAGGGTCCATTCAAACGTCTGCAACAGTTTTGTAGTCCGCAAATTGCAGCACATGGCCGGCACTATAATAAAAATGCCTTTTCTTGTCGGTGTCTGCGGACAAGAATAGGACATGTTCTATTTTTTTGCGGGGCCGCGGAACTGAAGCGGACAGCACACTATGCCCCATTTAAAAAGAATGGGTCCGCACCTGTTCCGCAAAATTGCGGAACAGATGCAGACCCATTTTGTGGACGTGTGAATGGACCCTAAGAAAAAGTCATTACTCCACCCCGATCAATTATATCCAAATAAATAGTCCCAGCAGAATTGACATAACTAGGACTTAAACTTGCATGGCAAATAATGATGGAGATACGTCTTCTGGGAGTTGTAGTTGCAGGTCACCACACATCCGTCCTGATAAAAGAGAGCAAATAGGCATCACTTGTACTATATTCTGCAGTATTTACAGACATTATCATCAGGCTGTCCCCAGGAGCTCACAATCTAAGTTCCCTATCAGTATGTCCCTGGAGGGAGGGAGGAAACCCACGCAAACACGGGGAGAACATACAAACTCCATGCAGATGTTGTCCTTGGTTGGATTCGAATCTAGAACCCCAGCGCTGCAAGGTACCAGCCGAACCACTGAGCCCCCGTGCTGCCCAGTACTGATCTGGCTGGTCAGAGTTAGCCGCCTGAGTAGTGGGCACAATGACTAACACGTACTGTAGGGTACATGACTATCTGTAAGTTTTTCAGTAGTATGTGCATGCATGTAAAAAACCTGCATCTATAGGTGTGCACTGTATTTAGAATGCATCCGGAAAGTCTTAAGACCCTTTCACTTTATCACATTTTGTTGTGTTTGGGCTTGTGCTAAAAAACAAACAAACTCTGCCCTCAATACACCGTCATGAGAAAGTGAAAACACAATTTTAGAAGTTTTTGCAAATTTAAAAAAAAGGAAAATTTGGCCTGGACATAAGTATTCGGACCCTTTGCTGTGGCACTTGATATTTAGCTCTAAGGGGCCTCTCATTTGTCTTCAGCATCTTTGAGATGTTCCTACACCTTGATTGGAGTCACCTAAGGATATGATTTGGAAAGATATGTACGGGATTGAGTGAACACGCAGATCTGGAGTAGCGTACAAAGAAATTGCTGCTGAAGTCTCCCAGAGCACAGTGGCATCCCTCAGTTTTAAATGGAAGAAGTTTGAAACAAGCAGGGGAGAAGGACCTTGGTAACAGAAGTGACCCAGAACCCAAAGGCTGTGGCTGAGCTCCAGAGATACCGTGTACAGATAGGAGAAGCTTCCAGAAGGTCAACAATCACTGCAGCGCTCCACCGATCTAGGCTTTATGGCAGAGTGAGCCGAATGAAGAACCTCCTCAGCGAAAGACATATTAAAGTTTTTGGTCTCATTTCTAAGCGTCACATTTGGAGGAAACCAGGCACTGCCCATCACCTGCCCAATACCACCCCTACAGTGAAGCATGGTGGCAACAACATCATGATGTGGCGGTGTTTTTTAGCAGCTGGGACAGGGAGACTGGTCAGAGTTGAAGGAAAGCTGAATGGAGCAAAGTATAGAGGTATTCTTAATGAAAACCTGATCCAGAGTTCTTTCGACTGAAGATTCACCTTCCAACAAGACCCTAAACACAAAGCCAAGACAACCAAGAAGTGGCTTAGGGACAACTCTGTGAATGTCCTTGAGTGGCCCAGCAAGAACCCTGACTTGAACCCAATCGAACATCTCTGGAGAGACCTGAAAATGTCTGTCCACCGACCGTCCACATCCAACCTGACAGAGCCTGAGAGGATCTGCAGAGAAGAAAGGCAGAAAATCCCCAAATCCAGATGTGCAAACCTAGTGGCATCATACCCAAGAAGACTGGAGGCTGTAATCACTGCCAAAGGGGCTTCAACTAAGTCCTGAGTAAGGCCTCTTGCACACAAACGTTTTTTTTTCCGTTTACGTTCCATTTTTTGCGTTCCGTGTACGGACCGTATACAGAACCATTCATTTCAATGGATCAGCATAAAAAATGGAAGGTACTCTGTATACCTTCCATTTCCGTATTTCTGTACTTTCGTTCCTTTCGAAGATAGAACATGTCCTATTATTGTCCGCATAACGGACAAGAATAGTACAGTTCTATCAGGGGCCAGCTGTTACGTTCCGCAAAAATGCTCAGGGACGTCATCCGTATTTTTTGGCGGATCCGTTTTTTGCGGACCGCAAAATACTGAAAAAGCCATACGGTCGTGTGCAAGAGGCCTAAAGGGTGTGAATACTTATGTCAGTGCACAATTTTAGTTTTTCCTTTTCAATAAATTAGCAAAAATGGTGAACCTGTTTTCGCTTTCTTATTATGGAGGATTGAGTGCAGATTGATGGGAAAAATCATGATTTTTTATTTTTATTTTAGTTTAGCACAAGCCCGGGCCGCAACATGACAAAATGTGAAAAAAGTGAAAGGGTCTAAAGACTTTCCAAATGCAAATCTATATATATATATATGTGGATGTGTCTGAGTTTTGTTTGAACATTTGACAATTTTATATAAGAACCTCAAGCACACATTGCTCTATGGAGTTTTAAAATCCTTTTATTATGTACAGATTCAGGTTTGCATTATATAAGTATTTGTATTTATTAAATCCTAGTTTATGTTATGGTTTTATGAAATGTTACATGAGTGCCATTCGATAAAATAAATATGCACAATTCATGTAATAAATGCAGGTTTAAAGCTGCTTGTGTGTCTGCATCTGATAGATATATAGATTCTGTGGATGGATGTCGTTAGAGTTACAGAAGTAGTAGAGTTAGATAGGTAATGCAGATAGATGATTGGTAGATAGATAGATAGATAGATAGATAGATAGACAGACATATAAATTGGTGGATAGATAGATATAGATGGACAGACAGAAGATACATACATATGAGATAGATAGATAGATAGATAGATAGATAGATAGATAGATAGACATATAGATAGATCAATAGATAGACAGATAGATAGATGGAAAATAGGTATGATAGATAGATAGATAGATAGATAGATAGATAGATAGATAGATAGATAGATTGCACCAGCCCACTTATTTCACTTTGTTAGGATTTTCAGACTAGTTTGTCTTCAGGCTTCTCAGATAGATAGATAGATAGATAGATAGACAGACAGACAGTAAGTAAGGCAACACTCCGTTAAAGTAAAAAATGGATCCCTGTATTCCATCTCATGCAACGTTTCAATCGCTCATTGCGATCTTTCTCAAGCCAAGAGATAGATAAATAGATAGATAGATACATAAATTAGATAGATAGACGGATAGATGATAAATAGAGAAATATAATTGACAAGAGATTCATAAATATGAGCTAGATAGATAGACAGACGGATAGATAATAGATAGATTAGATAGACATATAAATAGACATATTGGTGGATAGATAGATTATAGATGGACAGACAGAAGATACATACATATGAGATAGATAGATAGATAGATAGATAGATAGATAGATAGATTAGTAGATAGACAGACATGTAGATAGATCAATAGATAGATAGATAGATAGATAGATAGATAGATAGATACAGATGGACAGAGAGATAATTGGTAGAAAAAAAATTAGTGGATAAATTGGTGGCTAAATAGATAGATTTAGACAGACAGGAGATGCATAGATATGAGATAGATAGATAGATAGATAGATAGATAGATAGATAGATAGATCGATCGATAGATAGATAGATAGATAGCACCAGCCCACTTATTTCACTTTGTTAGGATTTTTAGATTACTTTGTCTTCAGCCTTCTCTTTTAGATAGATAGATAGATAGATAGATAGATAGATAGATAGAGATAGATAGATAGATAGATAGATAGATAGATATGAGATAGATAGATAGATAGATCTGTTTGTCAGATGTGTGAGATGTAACCACCCTGAGTATGCATAGATGTAACTTTGTGGACCACCTACCATGTATATATGTGATGTGACACTAGTATCTATTTTTTGCCTACTGTTCACATAAAAAGGGTTATTCTAGAAGCTGCATTGCTAGTTCAGTTTACTGTGAACAAAGTGATGAGGGGCCCATTCCTGACTGTTGGGCCACATCAATTCTACTTACTAAGGTATTTGATTATACTAAAATCCGACCACTGGGGGCGCTGTATTGCTCTTTCCTATACATCTATACATTTTAGATCACTATTCATTCTTTTGGGGATCTCACTAATTAAAAAAAAACACAATAAAAACAAAAACAAAACATAACATTCTATTCAGAGGTATTTCTTAAGTTTCCCTCCATTTAATAAAACAATGCTATATTGTATAGCCTTCAGCTTCCATACATCATCACACATGTGCCCATATAAAGTATACAGCGCTTTTTATATTAAAGCGCCTTTTTCAGTTTATTCAGGGCCGCTAGATTTCACAGTCCTCGTATCTCACTTTAATATCTGCTTTCTTTCCCCCTTCACCTGCGCTTTTAACAAGTAACACTTGACGTGAAAACAAAAAAAAGTGAAGTTTCCACTATAGGATTTCCTCTTGAAAATTTAGAGCCTTAACACCCTCTGTTTGCTTTGTGACTTCAGTTTCCAAAACAGACTTTAAGCGACGGGTTACATACAACGCAGATATAGACGCAGCCGGGACGTGTCAGCGACTACCTGGACGTGATTGTAGGATGGAACGTTTTACATGTAAAAGTACAACAAGGAAAAAAAAAATCAGTTTTTAAAAATGTTTAATTTAGAATTAATATTATTAAAATCCAGGTACCTAAAAATCTATCTATCTATCTATCTATCTATCTATCTATCTATCTATCTATGCATCTATCTCTGTATCTATCTATCTATCTATCTATCTATCTATGTCATATCTATCTATCTATCTATCTATCTATCTATCTATCTATCTAATTAATTTTTCTTCTTCTATGCATCACATTTTAATAAGCTAACATATAAGCACATTAACAGATTCTGTATCTATCTATCTATCTATCTATCTATCTATCTATCTATCTATCTATTTATCTATCCATATATAGCTTTCTCTCTGTATTTCAAAGCTTTTTTTCTTTCTTATATCTATCTGTATCTATATTTCTTTCTTTCTTTCTCATATTTATGTATTTTGAATCTATCTGTCTATCTATCTATGTCTCTGTATTTCATTTCTTTCTTTGTTCTATCTATCTATCTATCTATCTATCTATCCTTCTCTCTCTCTCTGTATTTTAAATCTTTCTTTCTTTCTCTTTGTCATATCTATTTCAAATCTATCTATCTATCTATCATCTATCTATCTATCTATCTATCTATCTATCTATCATCTATCTATCATCTATCTATCTATCTATCTATCTATCTATCTATCTATCTCTGCATCTGTCTATATCTGCATCTATCTATCTATCTATCTATCTATCTATCTATCTATCTATCTATCTATCTCCTATCTATCTCCAATTCTATATATCTCTCATATACATTTTGGGGGTCATTTATTATTTGAGATCATTTTCATGTAATTTTTAGGTTTGGTTAACATACATTGTGTGTTTGAACAAAATGTATGATATGGTGCACAGTTTTTATGTATTATTTATTATACTCACTTATTATATTATACATATTCCGCAGCGCTTTACAGTCATTACCATCACACTGTCCCCAGGAGCTCACAATCTAGGTTCCCTATCAGTCTGTCTCTGGAGTGTGGGAGGAAACTGGAGAACACGGAGGAAACCCACCCAAACACAGGGAGAACCTACAAACTCCATGCAGATGTTGTCCTTGGTCGGATTTGAACCCAGGACCCCAGCGCTCCAAGGCACCAGCGCTAATCACTGTATTCAGTGCAGTGCACTGTGTGGTATGACTTAGGCTACATTCATACATTGCGGATCTGAAAAAAAAGCATTACATCCGTATGGCATCCATTTTTTTGCAGAACCATTGTAACAATGCCTGTCCTTATCCGCAAAACAGACCAGAATAGGACATGTTTTATTTTTTTTTCGCGGGGCTACGGAACGGACTTATGGATGTGGATAGCACATGGTGTGCTGTCTGCTATTTTTGCGGACCTATTGAAATGGATGGGTCTCCACCCGATCCGCAAAAAAAACAGGACGGACATAGAAACAAAATACATTTGTGTGAATGTAGCCTTAGTCTTACGAAATACACCAGGGGGCTACCTGCAACTTTTGTCCGACTTCTCTGCGACAGAGAGTAAACGTGCCATAGTCCAGGTTCAATCTCACTTTTCCACCTTAAACATAGACCACGTTGAAAAGTGTCTGTCTCCAAACTGTTGCAGAAATGTGGCAAAAAAAGTGGCATGTTGTGCTACATTTTTAGACCAAAAACCAGGCGGATTTGGTTTGATAAATGACTTATCATAACTTTGTTTATATTTATTTTTTTGACGTTTTCCCATTTTGTACCACATTAGGAATTCATGTACTAATTCATTTCATTTTACCTAAACGAAGTCAGTGGGTTACACACACGTCCCTATGTGGGCTGGCCATTGCAGTGTATACATAGTCACCGATATGGAAGAAGTATATGATCTGCTTGTAGTTTGACTAATTATGCAGATAGCATACAGCACAAAGGCTCGGGAACACCCGTCCCTATTTGCACACTAAATGTTTCTCAATGGGATTAAGTTTAATAAAGTTACCGCCTAGGATTCAGATTTTCTAATCTCTCAGGCATCACGGGGTTAAACCGAGCATCAGATGGCAATATTGTCTGAGTCTCCTTCATATGAGACACAACCTGCAGAAATCAAATGCCCTGAGCAATGTAAACAGTTCAGAATCCCCCTTATGAGCCGGCTACAAGTGATTAATAAGATCTGAATCTCATAAAGAAAAGCTTCCCAGTTATGCATTCTTTTATTTTATTTTTTCCATATCCTTTCATCTAGGCTGTTTTCAAGTTTAATTCTCATAACCTTCCTGTGTTTTGTCCCTTATGCATTTCATTGTGGGGCGATGGGGGCGTTCTGTGCAGCTTCTAAATAAAAGGCAATTTGTCATGGAGAATAGGAGTGGTGACTGGAGCAATTGTACAGAAAATAGAGATATATGGATAGAGTGCCGAGTTCTAAACAAACACATTAGAGAGAGAAGGAGAAAGGAAAGAGAAAGAAAGGAAGGAAGAAAGAAAGAAAGATAAAGCAGATGGGGTCCATCTTGAATCACTTGTCGTTGCTTTGTGCTATAACGTGTATGCATTCAATATATACATGTACAGTGGCAGCACGTGTAGACAGATATATATTAGATAGATAGATAGATAGATAGATAGATGTTAGATAGATAAGTAAATAGATGATAGCTAGTTACATAGACG
Organism: Bufotes viridis; assembly: GCA_033119425.1. Taxonomy (NCBI): domain Eukaryota; kingdom Metazoa; phylum Chordata; class Amphibia; order Anura; family Bufonidae; genus Bufotes; species Bufotes viridis. The sequence continues at coordinate 135,145,386 of CM065597.1, read as the reverse complement.
GATAGATAGTGAAAAAGAAAAAAAGAAAGAAAGAAAGAAAGAAAGAAAGAAAGAAAGAAAATGATCCTTAGAGACAGACAGCTGATATTTATGAGAGACAGGTGGATGGATAGATAGATAGACAGATAGATAGATAGATACATAAAAGTAAGAAGAAAGAAAGAAAGAAAGAAAGACAAAAAGAAAAAATTAGAGACAGACAGCTGATATTTATAAAAGACAGGTGGATAGATGATAGATAGATAGATAGATAGATAGATAGATAGATATATAGATAGATAGATAGATAGATAGATAGATAGACAGACAGACAGATAGATAGATAGATAGATAGATAGATAGATAAAAGTAAGAAGAAAGAAAGAAAGAAAGAAAGAAGAAAAGAGAAAATTTGAGACAGACAGCTGATATTTATAAAAGACAGGTGGATAGATAGATAGATAGATAGAGAGATGTAGATAGATAGATATATAGATAGAGCGAGCATTTATCAATCTATATCTATCATTCTAATCTATCTATGTATGTATCTATCTATAATCCTATCTATGGAAAGCCATACTGGACAGACAAAAAACAATAACATATTGAGATACACAGATAAATTATAGATAGATAAATAGATAGATAGATAGATAGATAGATAGATAAAAACGGATAGAATTTTGAAACCTAACCAGACAAGTATATTGAGTCGCAGATACATGTTCTCATTACAGCAGTAAATATATTGTATGGAGGATTTAGGATAATTTAAACTCATACAATTTTTATTCAGTTTTAAATTGAATTTTTATTAAGATTCTTTATGTATTTACTTTTTTATTTTAGTTGTCATTGAGAAATCTAGCCTTGCTATTGCTTTCTAACTTCCGGTGACATTGGCAGCATGCTTATCTGCACATTAATGTCATGTTATAATCAGCATTTTAAAGGGGCTGTCTAGTCACAGACAATCTCCTGTGTGACTCTGGCCACCAGCTGATTCTGCTGGGTGAACTTGACTCATCATCTCCCCTGCAGCGGCCACTACAGGGGAAATGAAGTATTGCATACCGCCATTCAAATGAATGACTCTCCATGTAATGCATGGATGGCCCGAGTATGATAGAGAGACACTGATTTATCATGGAGAGGGGTGCTGGGGTGCTTTGTGATGTCCACATTCCCCACTAGGACACATGAAAAAATGTCCAGTATGGAATCTACTGTAATTAGATGATAAAGTCTTCTAGATCTTGATCTGGGCTCTCTTCAATCCTATATATGAGCTGTTGAGCAACGTGGGCTGAAAGAGTTAAATTTGGCAAGATGTCGCTGCTTTTTTTTATGTCTCTTAAGCCCCTTATAATATGGTTGACTGATTTATTCAGAGCCCAGTTATGCACAGGTCTCGGTCTGAAAACGTTGAGGCAAATGTGTGCATTTGGCTATTTTTCAGCCAGATAATGTATATATAATGTGAGTGTTGTAATTACAGCCTGTAACTAAACTTCAGCCTCTAAGCCCTAAGCTGCCAGTGGCCCCGTGATGCATTACATAGGAGGTTAAGCTGGGGTTATTATAAAAATATGATCCCCTGGCTGTATATTGCAACATGTAGTATTCCTGGGAGGGTGCGTTGTCATTCAGTGGTAAAAAAAAAAGAAAGAAAAAAAGAAGAGGTTTTGGTTCGTTTAAACAAGTATTTGGTTTATAGATGAAAAAACAAACACAAAAAACTCAAAATTTCCTTCCTTAATTTTTTGAAACTATATTCGGCTGGTTTTAAAGGATAGTGCTTTCTGTGAAAAATGAGTGACATTCAATATCTGCCCACAGCTCCCAAAAGAGCACGGATTCTACTTTCCTTAGCAGTGGGGTAAGGGGCGTATGGCGGTGGTGGGCGCAAATTAAATAAAGAGTACGCCTAACCTTGCCCATATAAATAGGTTCAATTTCTGCCCTTAGATATATATTTTAATAGGAGCTGGAGACTGAAATCTCTTACAATGAAATAGAGTTTAATGATAAAATTATGTCCACCATTAGGTGGCGCTAAAGAGCATGGTTTATTATTGAGTTCTATGTATAAACAGTATGCAGTAAGCTCCTAAGCTCCCTCTAGTGGTGGCTGCTGTTAGATAGAATAGACTTTTGAAGCTCTGTATCAGAAAAACTGAATATCTCTAACTATAAGGATATATTAAAGGGAGTCTGTCACCAGAAAATGCACTGTTACATCAGGCATAATGCCCAGTTAAGTGCACCTAGGGCGGGCTTAAGGCACTTGGTGCATCCTTGCTCCTGTTGTTTCCTCTGCCAGTCTCTCCCTCTCCTTCTTGATTGACAGGGCCAGGTCCCTAAATAGTCATTTCATCCTCACAGCTGAGGATGTGAACACCGGGCAGCACAGTGGGTCAGTGGTTCGCACTGGTACCTTGCGGTGCTGGGGTCCTAGGTTCGAATCTGACCAAGGACAACATCTTCATGGAATTTGTATGTTCTCCCCGTGTTTGTGTGGGCTTCCTCCAGGTACTCTGGTTTGGACTTTAGATTGTGAGCGTCACTGAGGACAGTTGCATGCTAATGTCTCTAAAGCGCTGTGGAATATAGTACCGCTATATAAATGCATAAAATAAATAAACACTGTAGCAAACAAGACAGGATAAAAGAAGGGGGAATAAATCTATAGAGGGGTGTAGGGGCCGCAGTTGTACACTGTCACTGATTCCTTATGGGGACCAAAGGCCCGCTCTACCACAATAGGAGGTGGTTTGGTAGGGCGAGGGCCCTGTTACAAATTTTGCTTCAGGCCCCAGAAACTTTAAGTTATGCTCCTAGGATAGAACCTGGTGAAGCTGGTGTTTTTAGCTCACTGAGGAGTATCTACAGGAAGCTTCCGACTTTATAAACAAGAAGGCTCCCATTCAATGACACAGAAATGATTTAAAATAATTTACTGGGAGAAACTAGGAGGCCATACTATCTGTGCTGACATATACAGGAGGACAGATAGGCAGTACTATCTGTGTTTACATCGTATACTGGAGAAAAGGGAGGCTTTAGGGTCTTTACCTATACCATATACAGGAGGACAGGAAGGCAGTACTATCTGTGTTTACATCGTATACTGGAGAAAAGGGAGGCTCTAGGGTCTGTATCTACACCATATACAGGAGGACAGGAAGGCAGTACTATCTGTGTTTACATTATATACTGGAGAAAAGGGAGGCAGTACTATCTTTACCTACATGATATACTGGGGGACAGGGTAGCAATATGATCTGTGCCTGTCATATACTTGAGGACAGGGAGGCAGTACTGTCTATACCTACACCATATACTGGATGGCAGAGAGGCAGTACTTTCTGTACCTACACTATACACTGAAGGACAGGATGGCAGAACTATCTGTGGCTTCATCACATACTGTAAGACAAGGAGACAGTAATATCTGTGTTTACCTCATATACTGGAGGACAGGGAAGTAGTACTGTCTGTAAATACATGATATACTGGAGGACAGGAAGGCAGTAATATCTACCTTCACCAGATACTGGAGTACAAGATGGCAGTACCATCTGTTTCTACATCATGTACTGGAAGACAGGAAGGTAAGACTATCTGTACCTACACCATACACTTGAGGACAGGGTGGCAGTACTATTTGTGTTTATATCATATACTGGAGGACAGGGAGGCAGTACTATTTGTACCTACACCATATACTAGAGGACAGGATTTCAATACCATCTGTGTCTACCTCATACTGGAGGACAGGGAGGTAGTACCATCTGTACCTACACCATATACTGGAGGGCAGGGAGGCAGTACTATCTGTGTCTACATCATGTACTGGAGGACAGAGAGGTGGTTGTTACCTCATATAATGGAGGGCAGGGAGGCAGTACTATTTGTACCTACACCATATACTAGAGGACAGGATGGCAATACCATCTGTGTCTACCTCATACTGGAGGACAGGGAGGTAGTACCATCTGTACCTACACCATATACTGGAAGACAGGGTGGCAGTACTATCTGTGTCTACATCATATACTAGAGGGCAGTGAGGCAGTTCTGTATGTATTTACACCATATACTGGAGGACATGGTGGGAGTACTATCTGTGTCTACATCATGTACTGGAGGACAAGAGGTAGTAGTATCTGTACCTACATCATATACTGGAGGACCGAGAGGCAGTACTATCTGTGGCTATATTATGTACTGGAGGACAGGGAAGTGGTACTGTGTGTACCTATACCATACACTGGAGGACAGGGTGGCAGTATCATCTGTGTTTACTTTATACTGGAGGACTGGGAGGTAGTACTTGTAGCATCCCCAAGTCAGGGCAATGTGTGGAACTAACCTGGGGAATGCCAGTGATGGAGAGGCCGGCACGCTGCTCCTCTGGGGCACTCTCTGGGTTCTTGAGGGACACAGCCAGGTGGAAGGTGAGGTGCCCTTGGTGTTATAGTTTAACGTGCCTATGGCTAAGTCCCTGATATGTCGTGACGCCAGTGCCAGTAAACGGTGGCACACCGTATTTACAGTAGGAATAACAGAGGTGCAGACTGGTAACTTGAAAACAGAATTCAAACTTTACTGAAGACAGTGATGATACAGTAAGCAGTCTTTCCAACAGTTCCTTTTTGCAGACAATCAAAATTGCAGTGGTCTTACATCCAGCAAGGTTAAACAGAGGGTGATAATACAGGACTTGGAATTGCAGGTGAACCTTACTTTCTTCCTGACTCGTCCTGACTGGAATTGATGCTTCAAGGCCCCAATGCCCTACTTCTGGCTTATATCCTTGAATCTCCAGTTTATAGAGTACCTCCTCTTGACGTTTAGTACCTCTTGCTCTAGGGATTGCCTCTGGGTTCTGCACTCCTTCTCCTAGGGTACCATCTTCCTAGGGTGGATTCCTCACAGGCCGTGAGGCCTGGGTTTAGCCTTCACAGGCACATGGCCTGCACTTGTCTAAGGCACACTCTAGACTCCTGTCCCTTCCCCTGACTGGGCCTTATATAGACTAGGGCAACCTAGCTCCCTCTAGTGACTAGAGCTGGAATTACATCCTAGCCGGCCTGCACATAGGACATTTCACAGTAACAGGAGAATCAAATACCATAAATTACATTGATTTACATTGCATGGTACAAATAGGACCTTTACCAGCCTCCTCCTAAAATGAGAGGAGCGACAGCAGCAAGTGACCCTTCCGTAGTGACGGGCAGTACAACTCCCGTACACTACATACCCGCTGCTTTAAGCTGAGTACGCCCTCGTACTCTACCAGAAGTACCGCCCTACTGGAATTTCCACCTGAAAGGGACAAAAGAAAAACATGCAAGAATACATACATATCAGTACTCAATTCTATCTGCATCGACAATTGCCATCAGGTCCAGCTGACTGACGGAGAGTGCGGTGACAAGGGGCGTCGCTCTCTTTCTTCAGGATAAAGAGAGTGGAACTGGGCGCTGACCTGGCACAGCGGATGTTAGGGAATACCAGGATAGTCCATGACAATGAGTGAGTCCATAAAGCATATCACAGAGACTCGCACACAGGGGTCCATCTCTGGGCACATAGACTTAGATAAAATATGTTTTAGCAATAAATACGGTCAGCAGCACATACATAAAATCACAATACAGGACTCTGACAATACCAGGGTAACATCTTCCTGGCAAGTCCTGCGTATATTTAAAGTGCTGACATAAAAGAACCCTTTTCAACCTGAAATGGGGGTTAAAAGGGATAAGGTGCAAATAAAAGCACAACTTGGAGTTATTAAAGTACTTGACGCCACAATGTTAGCAGCAGGCAGGATGTCCCGGAACAGAAAGAGGCAGGCTGGGAGCAGTGGTTCCACAGTGGCAACTTATCTTCACAAAAATGCCACCGGCCGTGGGAACTGGCAGCAAGCTCTACCAGCCTGGCAAACTTAAAGGAACAGTTCCTGCAACATGTATGATGTCCCTGTGAGAATGAGCAAAAAATGGCCTAGCAGGCCTGCTCACAGGTAGGTGTCAAATGAGCCCCGTTCGTCGGAGGTAGTGCAGCCCTGTGCTGCAGGTAGTCTGGGCCATGCACCAGGGCCACATGGAGGGGTGCCCACCACAGCGAATGGGCTGGAAACATCACCGGTATTGGGCCTACCCACCTCATTGGCCCGCTGGGTTGCGGACACACAGGAGCTGCTGGTCTCGGGACACGGGCCGGCGCTGGGGTAGACACTTCCTCTGGCCGGGACATAACGCTCCCGTCACGGCGGACTCGGCTCCTGGCATAAGTCAATTTATCCGCTGTTACACGGACCTTGGGTGGCTCAGCGTTAGCGGTAGGACCTTGGACTACGGGTTCGGGTGGTACAGGGTCTGGGTAACTCACCACCGCTGGACTGCTGCGCTGTCTTCTTAGAATCTGCCACTTGCACGCAGGCCATCCAGGTAAGCCTGTAAGGAAGCGATCCGCTCCTCCAGGGCGGAGATCTCACTGCTGGATTCCGGCACACTTGCAGCAGGCTCAGATGAGGTTCTATCCTGGCGGTTCTTCCGCTAGGTCATCCATGGCTTCACTGAACTGGGCCATCCGCGCCCAATCAGCGGCTGTCTTCTCTCGTCGCGGCAGCTCTGGAGAGGATAAGGACTGGGAGGCTTGTCGAGGATCGTCGGCTGCCAGAAAATGTTCGGGCCGAAAGGAACTCTTCTCCTGAGTACGTATTCGGATGGGTCCAGCGGGTCCTCTGCCTCCACCGGATCTTCTGCTTCTTCCCAGTCCTCCGGTACCGGTCCTGGGCGGGTCACCGCAGTGGCATATGGGCCTCGCAGGCCCTCTGCGGGAAGTGAACTCCACTTTCTCTCCGACCGCTAGATTATGCAGTCGCCCGGAGATAGCTGCGCTTGACGGACCGGCGATTCACATAATAGTCCCGGTTGGTGCCGGTTTCTTGGATGAAGCCGAATCCTCTAACCTTGTCAAACTTCGAGCACAACTCCGGTGCGGCGTTCGAGCTGGGGCTTGCTGTCCCTGGAATCTTCATAGATCCGGCTTGGTGACTTCTTCAAAGTACTTTTTCTGAGTGGTGGTTTTTAAAGTTGCCGCCACTCGGATCTCGGCCATCAGGGCCGACCACGCGAGGTTCCGCGGGAGGAAGCCTTCTCGCTGCGGGTGGAAACGGCAGGGTTCGGCTTGTGGCCATGGACAGGTCTGGGCCATGTCGCTGGGAGTATACGCTGGGGCGCAGGGCGCTCCTTAGTTGCTCCTGAGGTCGCCTCCATTGCACCAACTACGGCTCCGGATCCCTCCGATTCAGGTAGGAAACCCGTAGCAGGGTGAGCCACTGTTCCAGCAGGCTCCACCCCGTCGATTCTTGCACGCCCCTAGGTATTCCAGTATAGGGTAGGCGGTGTCCATATTATAATCCTCAAGGGAAGGCGTTACCTCCAGGTCGTCTCCTCCTCCTTCTTGGAGGGTTTTGGCGCCAAATTTTCGCGCCACTGAGGACAGTGATGGCGCAAGAAGAAGTCCAATGGCGCCGGCGGTCATCTTGGACGCCATGATGCATCAATTCAATGACAGCAAGCAGCGGTAGTAAAACAGCATAAAAGTCCACAAAAATGCACTTTGAAGTGGCGATTTTCTTCCTCTTGATAGCGCAACACTGCACAGCGCTTTTGGAGGTCTTTGGGACACTTTTCTGTACGTTTTAGGTCCACAAAGTTCACATCAAACAAACAGGCGTTTTGTCACTTGGCAAACTGGTTAAGGCACAAAGTTCACGTTTTTGATCACAGTCCATAAAACGTGCGTATCCTGTTCGTGACGCCAAAATGTAGCATCCCCAAGTCAGGGCAATGTGTGGAACTAACCTGGGGAATGCCAGTGATGGAGAGGCCGGCACGCTGCTCCTCTGGGGCACTCTCTGGGTTCTTGAGGGACACAGCCAGGTGGAAGGTGAGGTGCCCTTGGTGTTATAGTTTAACGTGCCTATGGCTAAGTCCCTGATATGTCGTGACGCCAGTGCCAGTAAGCGGTGGCACACCGTATTTACAGTAGGAATAACAGAGGTGCAGACTGGTAACTTGAAAACAGAATTCAAACTTTACTGAAGACAGTGATGATACAGTAAGCAGTCTTTCCAACAGTTCCTTTTGCAGACAATCAAAATTGCAGTGGTCTTACATCCAGCAAGGTTAAACAGAGGGTGATAATACAGGACTTGGAATTGCAGGTGAACCTTACTTTCTTCCTGACTCGTCCTGACTGGAATTGATGCTTCAAGGCCCCAATGCCCTACTTCTGGCTTATATCCTTGAATCTCCAGTTTATAGAGTACCTCCTCTTGACGTTTAGTACCTCTTGCTCTAGGGATTGCCTCTGGGTTCTGCACTCCTTCTCCTAGGGTACCATCTTCCTAGGGTGGATTCCTCACAGGCCGTGAGGCCTGGGTTTGGCCTTCACAGGCACATGGCCTGCACTTGTCTAAGGCACACTCTAGACTCCTTCCCTTCCCCTGACTGGGCCTTATATAGACTAGGGCAACCTAGCTCCCTCTAGTGACTAGAGCTGGAATTACATCCCTAGCCGGCCTGCACATAGGACATTTCACAGTAACAGGAGAATCAAATACCATAAATTACATTGATTTACATTGCATGGTACAAATAGGACCTTTACCAGCCTCCTCCTAAAATGAGAGGAGCGACAGCAGCCAAGTGACCCTTCCGTAGTGACGGGCAGTACAACTCCCGTACACTACATACTATCTGTACATACACCATATACTGGAGGCCAGGGAGGAAGTGCCATCTTTGTCTACCTCAAACACTGGAGGACAGGGAGGCAGCCCTGTCTATACCTACACCATACACTGGAGGACAGGGAGGCAGCCCTGTCTATACCTACACCATGGGCGTAGCTATAGGGGGTGCAGAGGTAGCAGTCGCTACCGGGCCCAGGAGCCTGAGGGGGCCCAAAGACCCTTGTGCTGCATAAGAAGACACACAAAGCACTGAGGGAAGGGGGCCCAAGCTGAACTCCTGCACCAGGGCCCATAAGCCGTTAGCTACGCCCCTGACCTACACCATATACTGAAGGACAGGGAGGCAGTACTATCCGTGCCTACACCATATACTGGAGGACAAAGAGGTAGTACTATTCATGTTCATATCATATACTTGAGAACAGATGCAGTACAGTATGTGCCGAAACCATATACTGGAGGACTGGATGACAGTACTATCTGTGTTTTTATCATGTACTGGAGGACAGGGAGGCAGTACTATCTGTACCTAAATCAGGTTCATGGAGAGAAAATTAGGCAGCTATTTTGGTTTCTAAATCATTTACATGGAGAGACAAGGCAGTTTTAGTATCTGCTATCTACCCACTGATATTTCTTAACATGCAGATTTGTCTACTGTCAGGAGATCTCTGACGTAAAAACTGATGTGCCGGATGCTATGAATGATCCCACAGAAATCTATGGGATTAGTTCTAGCTTCTTTTCCTCTGCAGTTTCTGCAGTACAGGGAAACTGAAATGAATGGTTGGATATCTATGAACATGCATGAGGGCAGCTCTAATGCCCTGCTGGTGTCTTCTGTCAAGAGAAACAGAACTTCTCATGTACTGTGCATTAATGGTAGGGGTTGACAAAGGTGTTCTCCGATGGCCTATAGACCTTGAAGGACATCCAATGGAATCTAGAGCAATGGACCAAAGGAGCTGTAAAAAGCCTGCAGTCTTCTGATACTGTACCATGAATATATACATAATTTCTGCCACAGTCTTGTGGTTTAGTGTTATTACGACATTGTAGGATTTATTAAGACTCCTTTACAACTCATGCTGTATTATGGGCTCTCCAGTGTATCTCCAAGGCTCATCTCTTACCCATTTGCAATCACATCTTAATTGGTTTTGTATCTTATAGGCCTCGTTCAGGGAAATGCCACAAGGGACAATGTGCTACAATGCATATAGAAGATGGATACTCTTTCCCTCTACTTTTTAAGTTCAAATGCTTGATACAGAAAACCAAATATGTAACAGTATGCAGAATGAGAAGACCACATATCTAAACATATAATACACCCAAAATCTGGAACATGAATGTATTTACTCATATATTACCTTCTACCCCTAGGACACTGTTGTTACATCTTTTTCTGATGGAATCATAAGCTAAGACTATACACTATACCAAGTATGAATATGTCTTTATTTGCCAGTACATCTGTATTACAGCTAATAGCACAGATTGTGTCCCTCATGGTATGGTTATGCGTGGCCATTTGGGCACACAAGGTGGTTAAAATACAGTAACATTATATATTATACGAATATATTCCTAGCAGGATCAAAGTGACCTCTACTGAAGATACAATTGATTGGGTAAAGTGGACAATCCAGATGGTAGAACATATATATCCTTGAAAAAATTCTTAGACAGGTAGTCTAGATTAAGCAAAGTCCATGTCTGGTCCACTAGTTTTTATGTATACATTCCATTTTCACCCATGTTCATACTGTATAGCCATTTTGCATCATTTTAGCTGCTCCATTGCAGTTCCATTCGGTGGAACATGATCCTTCTTCATTGGTTTTCCAGATCTTCAGAGTTTGCATTTTGAGCATCATTCATCATGTTGCTTCTCTAAAGAAAAATTGTGGTAAACTCTATTAGTAATGTTGTAGGGATAGTATAATATATTGCATGAGATTTACTCCATCAGGATTACTTTTACTGGGTTAATAAACAGCTGTGTCTACAGGAGCCTCCAAATCAGGACAACAGCAGGAAATGGGTTTAAGTTGACACAAGTTTATTTAAGGCACTGTCCTTTTTGGTTTGAGGGCCACATGTTGACATATTGCACCACTAACATGGGTCCCAACAAAGCCTAAAAGGATATTCTCATCTGAGATGTTGATGATGTATTTTAAATATTTGATAGGTTGGGATTCCACTACCTAGACTGAAACCTCTTAGGGTAATGGAAAAATGGGAGTCCCCTGACCCCTGTTTGGTGCTCCAGACATTGCATCTTTGTTAAATAATTTACTTAGTGTACTTTGCTGCCATCTAGTGGCCATTGTTATATTTGGTTTATGAAGTTATCTCTGCTGTAATTTACATGCCATTCATCCTGTTACTCCTCCTTTTCTGTGAGCTCACATCATGTGTCCTTCAGTCTTTTCCTGTTTGTCAGACTTGCTTTGCAGAGCTGGAGCTCATCATTTCTTAAGCTACAGTGGCATGAAACAGTTTGGACACCCCTGAAGCAAGTTAAAGATTAAATTATTTCCAAAATGCATAAAGTTAAAGATGAAACACACTTATTAACATTTTAAGCTATTTTAGAGTGAAAAAAAGGAAAGGACTACCTTGTAAAAGTATGGGAACCCAAGAAGGTTTGAGCACTTAGAGAACTTTGACCGAGGTCTCATACTTTAAATATCCTGTTAGTGTTAAGGCTTGTTTACAATCATCATTAGGAAAGGAAAGGTGATGGAAATTTCAAAGCTTTATAAATACCCAGACTCTTCTAACCTTGTCCAAAAAAACATCAGCCAGGGGTATTAGCCTAACACTTTGAAAATGAAAATGGTTGAGGTCACAATGCAGGTGAAGGCTATAAAAAGACAACAAAGCTTTTTTAGGTTGCAGTTTCCTTAGTTCAAAATGGAGGTCAAGAGAAGGTCTGGAAGACCAAGAAAAATTTCAGAGACAGCTGCTCATAGAATTGCTAGAAAGGCAAATCAGAACCACCGCTTGACTGCAAAGGACATTCAGGAACATTTAGCAGACTCTGGAGTTGTGGTGCATTGTTCTTCTGTTCAGCGACACCTGCACAAATATTGGTTTCATGGAAGAGTCATCAGAAGAAAACCTCGCCTGCATCCTCACTACAATATTCAGCATGAGAAATTTGCTAAATAATATCTAAACAATCCTGAAGCAGTTTTGAAAACATAGACTGATCAGATTAACTTCTTGCCTACTGCGGCACGACTTTATACATGGTGGCGGTAGTCTCTTATCTATAACCCAATGTATAAAAGCATTGGGGTCTACCGCAATCTGCAGATGCCCGTGGTGCTTCAGATCGCTGTGACCATGCTGTCATTAGACAGCTGCAGTCGCAGTGAGGAGTGCCAAGACCAGCAGAAGCAGTCTGGCTGCATGGCATCCTAGTAGCACCCTGCTACAAGGATCCATCGCAGTGTAAAATGTAAAAGCCAGCAAGGAAGAACTCTTCTTGATGTGAGCATGCCCCCTGCTGCCTATAAAATCAACTGTGAGCCTGCAGGCTGTGAATTAACCCCCTCCTGTCCTGGCTGTGGCAGAAAGGGGTTAATTTGCAAAAAAAAAAGTTAAATCATCATGTTTTGGGGTTGTGTTGCAGGTAACGGCACGGGAAATATTTCATGGGTAGAGGGAAGGATGGATTCAATGAAATTCCAAAGAATCAAATTCTGGAAGCAAACGTAACACCAACTGAAATTGATAAGAGGATGGCTTCAATTAATGGATAATGATCCTAAACACACCTCAAAATCCACAATAGACTACCTCAAAAGGTGCAAGCTAAAGTTTTTTTTACCATGGCTGGGGCAGATTGGCCACAGACTTTACAGTGAAATTTCCCTGTGGGCTGATGACCAGGGTGCCGCTTGAGCCCTCCTCAAGTTTTTGGGGATGTATTTTGTGCTGCTGGCAGCAGTATTTTGAGATGGACTGTGGTATTTGTCTTAGTTGGGGTGGTATAATGTGCCACAATATGGCATTGCTGGCCTCGCCTGCTTGTGTTGGCCCTGCCTACCATCAATTTGGACCTGACTACAAAACGGGGCCAATATTTTCTACAGGGCCTCTTTAAGTTCGCAGTCCACCCCTGACCCTTGTCCTTACTGGTGGCCCAGGAATCTCACAGAAGACTTTTGCAAGGACGAATTGAAGAAAATCCCTCAAACAAGAATTGAAAGACTCTTGGCCAGCTACAAAAAGTGATAACAAGCTTTGATACTCGCCAAAGGGGTGCTACTAGGTACTAACCATGCAGGATGCCCAAACTTTTGCTTCAGGCTCTTTTCCTTTTTTGTTATTTTGAAAATGCAAAAGATAAAATAAAAAAATAGTTTTTGCTTTACCTACAAAGGGAATATGTCACCTTGTTATGCCTTTTGGAGATCATTTCATCTCCAACTTGCTTAACTGTTCACAGTAACAGTAAATTTGACCAGGGGTGCCCAACCGTTTGCATGCCAGTGTAACTTCAATAAATTGCCTAGAGGCATATCCATTGCACCTCCCTCACTGGAATTATTGATGTAACTGGCATCGCTAGGATAATCATTATAGCAAGTTCACTGTCTTCCATTACTTGAATAAGAGATTGCCACTCACAGTCATCAGACACTTCTCTCACTTACTTCGACTGCAGAATACCGTACATGCATCAAAGAGTCTTTCGTTTCCATAACCCTGTAATAAGTTCACTGTTTGCCCTTCCTTTAGTAGGTACTAAATAGTGCATACTGGCATACTCCACAAGACCTCATTTAGCCATAATATTTTGACACTTGTCAGAGTTGCTCAGACCCTTAAGACCCTTGTCCACTTTTGCTCATGCTTCCAACACATCGGCTTCAAGAACTGTTTACTTGCTGCCGTATATATCCCACCTTGTGACGAAGCCATTTGTAACAGGCACTGTGCCAACTAACCAGTTTGACTTTCGGCTAAACCTAAGGGCACTATGCTGGTGGTTACCTGGTATTCACCCATTAACCACAGGGATCTGGACTTTACTGTAGGGAACCAGCCAGGCAGCTACCTCCTGGAGTAGTCCTGGTGTAGTTGGCTGCTCACTCACAGGGGTAAGGACACCAGTATGAAGCACCAAGGAGTCAGGCAAAAGCATAGTCTGAACACAGTCCAAAGTCAGGGCAGGCTGAGTACTTGCGTATTCTAAATACCAATTCCAAGGTGGGAGCAGGCAGAGTTTGTGTGTAGTCCAGGTCACAGTTCCAAGGAGCAGAATCGGTAGACAGGCAATGTACGATACACGGGTATTCAGACAAGGAGGTCACCTTTGCTGGTTACTAGAGACTAGACAACCTCAAAGCTCAGACGAGGGAGTGGATCCACAGCCCAGCTAAATAGCAAGGTTGATCAGCTCCTTAATCAATAGCAAGGAAATGATTAACTCTTGTAGTGCTGAAGGAAAGTTCACTGAGCACAAGTCCCAGTTCACACAGCGAGAGTAGAGCGATGTCTGTGCCTGCCCAGGACAGCAAGACAGCGGTGGGCACAAACCACCGGCGTGACACCATTGTTGTGAAATAATTAACTTTATTCATTTTAGCTGTCAGTGGTTTAATGTTATAGGTGTATATCAGGGATGGGCAAACTGCGGCTCTCCAGCTGTTGTAAAACTACAATTCCCACCGTGCCCTGCTGTAGGCTGATAGCTGTAAGCAGTCTTTGCATGCTGGGAGTTGTAGTTTTGCAACAGCTGGAGAGCCTCAGTTTGCCCATCCCTGGGTGTATATGATAGGTATATAAGAATATTTAGAGCATTTATTGATTGAGATGACCAAGGCCAAGAAGATTCATGAATGGATATGTGTCCAATAAATAGTCTTCGTTTCCACAATAAGGTTCTATATTAAAGAATAATCATACAGTATATTGCAGCATCTGGCTCTTTGTCAGTATATATTGGCTCTTGCCCTGTTTCTACTGACCAGGAGTACATTACGAATAGGACCAATCATCGCATTCAGCTGTCTCTGCCAAATGTGCTGCAATCTGGTTTGGCAAGAACTTCAAAGCCTATTGCCGCTCTGCCAGTTTTTCCAGTGACGTCCTAACAAGAAAGCCCTGATATTTAATAGCAAGTTGACTTGCAAAGAGATGACTGGTCAGCATGTGGTCTAACTCTATGTCTGTTTTAAAGGCACAAAAATCAAAACTCTTACCCTATATTCGTCCATTTGTGTTTGGTTCAGGGAAGCATGATTCATAGATGCAAAGTTTTTAGTTATTTTTTGACCAAGCTATGAACATAGATCCTTAAGTTTGTGGCTCTCTCCCCTTTGACTTATAGTCTGAGATCTTGGAGTAAATTCCACTCTTAATAATATCAGATTTCCGCGGCAGGATTAAAATACATGAGTAAGAACATGGAAAGGCATTGTTGTTAAAGAAGGTGGTAGAGATCTCTACATTCATTTATTCTACTTGAGGTTGGAGCAAGGGGCGAAGAGCTAGGACCAAGTCCTATACCTAATGATATATCTCAAGCCTTGGACAGGTTTTCTTCTTGAGGGTATTACCTTCCTTCCATTTTTTAGATGTTGGAGGAACCAAACATGTTTCTTGAGATACCAGAATGATGCAAAGATGTGTAAAGCCATCTATGCAATTCATAATTCAGCAATGAATGACTAGATTTTGGATACACCTTCAATGGATAAGTATTTTGTAAATTGGTCAACCCATGGAATCCTTTCTTTCAGTTTTCAAACCTTGGACCAAACTCAGCTTCTATTGATATCATCACAGCCCATTACATATGAGTGAAGATATGGCAGCGGAACTGCACGTAGAAAATCTGCAGCATTTACAGAGGCAGCAAAGTGCAAATCTGCACATAATGTGGATTTTAAATCCTCAGCATATCAGTTTATGTTGTCATTGTGGACATCTGCTGGAGATTCCGTCCCTTGCAATGCAAATTTGGTGTGGATTTTCCTGCTGTGGGATATGGACAGAAAATTCACAGTAAGCTCGCCACATGTGGCTACTTTCAGATGGCTGGTAGCAGTGGGGATTCTGGCAGTGGCTTACTTTTAGCTCCCCATTAAACGTTTATGAACACAACCCCTTTAAGGTTAAGATTACATATATAATGAAGGGAGTAGTCCATTCACAGAATGCTTTGCTTTTTACACGGTACATTAAAAGGTAAAAAAGACTACACTTCCAGACCTTCTGACTTTTGCAGACCCTAGCTAGGTCCTTTGTCTCATCCTTGTCGAACAATCCTGAGGATAGGTCATCGGTATTCATCTCAGCACAACTCCACAAGGTGAGCACATTATACTATGCACCCATTTATGTGTTTATAAGGATAATGCCCTATGTTGAGCCTATCTTTCATTAATGTCAGGTTGGTAAGGGTCTAGCACCTGGCACCCCCGCCCATCAGCTGTTTGAAGGGGCTAGTGCTGTGTCCTCTTCATACCATGCCATGTATGGTCCTATACATTGTATAGTGGTTGTGCTTGTTATTGCAGCTCATTTCCATTCACTTGAATGTGGGTGAGCTACATATGTGAGCAATGGGTGTAACATCACAGGCCTCAGAGCTTTCCCATGTGTTTCGACCCCTTCCAAAAGCTGATCATCTTGGGCTGCTGGGACTCGGATCAATTAGATATTGATTACCTATCCATATTTAAGTCCCGGAAAATGACTTTAATATGGCAAGGCTCTATGTACCCTTTGATGGGCCATGGAGAGATGGGCCCACTGCTGGCTGGTCCCACCCCTATTGCTTTTAGGGGACAAACTATATTCTTTATCGTGAGAAACTGCCCTATTAGCAGACAAGAGGATAAGGAATAGGGTCAAAGTCTTAAGGGAAACAAATCCTGACCCTTCCGCAGCTTTGGACTGAAGTCTCTTGGGCCCACCTGAGGAAATGACCCCTGTGTATACAGGACCTTAAAGGCTATGTACACTTTTGGAGACAATTTTTTTTATGATAGCATTTTACTCATTTTGGGCTAAAAATCATTTTTTTTCAATTGGTCTTTATTAAAAATATTGATCTGTTCTGTCACAAAGGGTTAACTGTTTGTCAAGCTGAGTGAATCATACTTCTTACTTTCACTTTGTGAAAGTAATTTACTAAGAGGTCATAAACACTTATTTAAGCCACATTCTTATCAGTAAGATAAGAACTGAGCTATAATGAGTGTTTATAATGTCAGAGAGCAGAGATAAGGAGCCCGTCAGATTAGCTAGCTGACGGAGCAGAGAGTAAATTCAGATATCTCTATTAGAGCATCTCAGCCCTGTACAGAAAAAAGGGTTCTATACTTGTAAATAAAACTAATCAAAAATGATTTTTAGCTCAAAATGAGTACAATGCAATAATAAAAAAATTGCCCCCAAAGGTGTACATAGCCTTTAACTGTCCTGTTTTATTGGGGGCCCATTATTATCAGAATTTGGAGCAATCCAAGAATTCTCTAGTACTCTGGTGGGCCAGTCTGACCATGCCCTTATGTCTTGGGTAGCAAAACCTAGTACCATAATGAGAGTCCTGGTTGAACCTTACTGGGCCCACTCAATTCCATGAACACCACAAACTTAATGTACATTGATTATACTTTGATTGCAATGAAAATGTCATATTGCCTATTAAAAACCACTCTTATTGTGTTTTCTAAAAAAAAAAAAAAGACCATAATAAGAAATCCCCTCATGTATAATACAAAATCTCATTCTCGGAAGTGAGCCATCAGGAAATTCTGTATTCAGAAATGGTGACCAGGGAATTCCAGGAAGTCAGCTTTTGCCACAATCAGATATAATTATTCCAATTAAGTAGTACGAGTATTATACATAT
Source organism: Bufotes viridis (assembly GCA_033119425.1). Classification (NCBI taxonomy): domain Eukaryota; kingdom Metazoa; phylum Chordata; class Amphibia; order Anura; family Bufonidae; genus Bufotes; species Bufotes viridis. Next base: position 135,127,738 of record CM065597.1, on the reverse strand, counting down.
TTAACATGCTAATTGCCCTCTTAAACAATCAGTCGCTCATTTTAACATGTCCATTGATTATAATAATGAAGAGATTTTATTAAACAGGGAATTGCAGTTATGTTATATACTGATACTGGCGTAGACTCTCTTAGCAAAACACGCTCCTGCGCAAAAATAGAAAAGGCTAATTATTGTCATTTGTTAGAAATTACTTGGTCTTTTCAGAAAGCTAATTTGTTGAAAATAAAGTCCAACGGCAGATACTATGGGAGCATTAGCATATTAAATGAAATACATTTATGTAATGTGATTTTAAAGTATCCCTTAAAACGATATTACTTGCAATATTTTATGGGTTTTTCCCCTTTTTGCATTCTAAAAATGACACGTTATATACAGGAGGTAGGTGGACACCATGGATATATATGCAGTAGCCAGGACCCAGGACATAAAGGCATTTTTGGCATAGATATGAATCTGAAAATGGCGCATGCATGTACGTATTATTTATAAAGCATTTTTTTAACATTTGCTCATAAAAATTTGCCAACAGTTCTTTTTTTTGTAGAACTCTTACACAACCTGAACGATGAAAGGGATGAGCTTTATATAAATTTGTTTTGGGTAGCTTTGGGGTGAAGGAAAGTCATGGAGGAGAGGTATTACGGACCTGTGATACCTTGATACAGGCATACAGAAATACAGTAGGGCTTTATAAACTTCTATGGGTGCTGCATTACAGATCCGTACAATTTGTGTGAAGTCATACTGCATGCATGTGAGTGACACCTTAAAGGAAATCTGTCAGCAGTTTTGATCACTGTTGACAGCGCTAGGAAGCAGCCAAGGAGAGAAGTACAATCATATCTTTTGTGGGGATTTGTAATCAGGAGTAGTGTGAATATGAAGATTTATTCTGCTAGATTCTGCTCCTGCAAGAGCACTGGAGTTAATGCTACACTGTAAAATGCTCTCAGCTCTCTGCTTTGTGCTGCTCTACAAACCTTCCACTCAGAGTGACAGCTGTAGTCGCCTCCTAGTTGGATGCTACAGATGCAACCATAAAAGAGGGGCTGTGAAACAGAACAACGCAGAGAGAACTCAACAGTGAGGCTGAGCACTTGCCGAAACAAAACCTGCCATAATCACCACTACTCGTGATAAAAAAATAAAAAAAACTCTGTAAAGTGTAGGTTTGTCCTGCTCTCCTTAGCCCTACCTAGTACTGTCAGCAGTTTAACATGGTCAAAACTGCTGACAGACTCCCTTTAAACATAATATAGGATGTTTTCTGCTTTTCCATTGTGCAAACCTAGATAGTGCCCATGATGGTCCCATAATTGATGCAATCAGATAACCGATCGACTGTTTGCTGTCAATATTGCACTTTAAAGTATATAATAATAAAAATTTTTTTTTTACTGATATACGTGTGCCAAGTGTTTGGAAAGAATTGGAGACTTTTATTCATTCCAATTCACTGATGAGTCTAATTGTTTGCCATTAAAGAGATTCATAATCATGATAAAGTAAATCTGAATGCATCAAATATTTCACACCCTAGTGGTGGACTTCAAAAAGATGGAAAAATAAAAATGAGCCCACTGTAATGAGGGCAAGTTTTTAAACCCAGGACAGAAAGGTATTTTCCAAGGTACCCTCCTTCCATGACCCGTGTAGCCAGCTCCATACACCCTTGTTAGCTAATGGTGCAGTTCCTCAAGGGAGGGGAGTCTTGGAGAGATTCTTGCCACCTGGTAACTAAAGGAGAAAGACCATTTGGGGCTGATCCCCTGTTCTCTCTATGGTGTTTATGGATACACACTGCAATTAAGTTTAGTTAGACATCTCAGTCCTCTAGTCCTCAGATCTGTTTTCTTAGTAGACTGACGGTCTGGTATTTTCTTTTCCTCCCACTTTTTACATTAGTTATATTACTTGGTGTGAATCAATTGTTAGAAAGATCTCTGCATTGATTTTTGATATTGACTATTGGCTTTTAGGGGAACATTTAGTAAAAACTGCGTTCCTTCATTACTGCATCAGTCTTAGTAAAAAGTCTGCTGGGGTAAGATGTGCAAATGTGTCACATTTTCCTTTGTCTATGGGCCAGCTTTGAGCTTGAACAGTTTTCTGGCAATTATTTTTGTAAATGTGCAGAGGCCACCTGGAGATGATGGTAGTGGTAGCTCTTGTGAGAGGATGGTGTTTCTCACAGTGGCGTTGGCCCTTCTCCAACGCTCCATGGGCTGTGCACAGTGAAGAGGGGGCACACTGAATCTCCCTGGGGCACACCCTGGTTACAGTCTCCTCCCTGATGAATGGTGGGGTGTCCTTGATGTTGGTAGTTTGGGTGGGGTGTAAGTCAGGAACTTGGAAAGAAGGAGGCTGGCTGTGCCGTAAAAGGATTAGTGCAGAGGTAGTAAAGATGAATAGATGAACAGTCTTTACTGCAGCAGCATTTCCATGCATTCAGAAGAAATACCGACACTTGGCTTAAACGCAGCAAACAATCCCTCTTGAGGTTAAGTTTATGGAGTACAAGGCTCCCTGAGTTACTTTCCAATACACCATGCAATCTTCCCAATCTAGCCAAGTGGTGCAAACCTTACAACATACCTATATCTGACTCCTAAGTATGACTGGGAGGTGAGACTTTTAAACCCATCCAACACTGTGGAGTCCAGGAGCCTAAAGACCCCTTTATATTGCCAAATGTAGCAAGTGATTGTCAGGAAGGAAGTAGAGAAAACTGCTGCATTTGCATGCAGTGGTCACCTCAACAGTATAGGGAGGAGCATTGGCTAATGCCATCTCTTGTCCCCATACAAATCATTGTTTGCACGATCTGCTGCCAGCAAACAATAATTTAGATGACCGTACCAATGATCCATTACCTGATGAACGAGTGCTTTGCTTGTTCTTCAGGTGATCAGCGGCATCTTTACACAGGCAGATTGTCTGCCTGAACATTGGGTAGTGTAAAGGCACCTTTAAACGAGCGTTACCTCCACAGATTTGTCTCATGCACAGTCCCTCTAGTGGCTGCTCCACCTTCAACAATAAAATATTCTTCATTCTCTCGGAAGAATGCCACCTGGAAAGTTCACTTTGGATCCTTTGCAGGGGCATAGCTATAGGGGAAACAGGAGAAGCGGCTGCTTTGGGGCTGGAACTCAGAAGGAGCCCTTCCAGGAGGAGGACTAAAAGATTTTATTGTCAGGGCACCCTCAACGGTATTATAAAATTACATTATATACAGAGACACTGTAGAAAGCAGCTGTTGGGCCTCGTCTGAGAGAACAATTTTGACTAGCCACAGGAGTGGGGGTTGCACAGGGGGGGAGGGGGGTGGGTGAAGAAGTTCCTGGGGGTGGCCCAATTAAAAATTCTGCTGTGGGGTCCAATCACTTCTAGTTACGCCGCTTATCCTTTAGCTGTCTGCCCCCTGCAATTCACAGAGCTGCTTCTACTGCTTGCTTCAGCACTCCACACTGACTTGATAAACAAGATAGGACCAAGCCCAAGGGGTTGAGCCCAACCCTTCCCTAGCTACTGTTGCTAGAAAGGAAGGATTAACTCTGTATACACAGCTTTCAGGACTATAACTAAAAAAAAGCAGTTTACAATGAGATGCAACTGGAAAAATGGTAGCAATATAAAACATCACACGTTTAAGACTTTAGCAGTGATCCACTGGGTCACTTCAAATGTGTCTGGCCAAGGTGGCCCTGGTGTTTTCTAATAAGGTCTGCTCACTTTTCAAAAAAAGTGGTGAGAGCAACAAATAAATGTCAGATGACATTTGCATAATAAGTTGCGATTTTTGTGCAACAGAAAACTGCCGTAGTACTTTGATAAATGTATCCCTTAGTCATTTTTTTCAAGATTAAATGGGTTGTCTGGGCTACAGAAATTCATGATCTATCCTTAGGATAGGTTATCAATATCAGATCAGTGGGGGTACGACACCCAACACCCTCACCAATCAGCTGTTTCGGGCAGCCACAGCACTGGAACTATATAGTGTACGATTCGGAAGCAGAAGGCTCCATCCACTGTGGATTTTCCTGCACCGTAACTGCCTTAAACAGCTGATCAGTGGAGATGTTGGACATTGGAACCTCCACTGATTTCATATTGATGACCTATGCTGAGAAAGGGTATCAATATCTGTATATACACCTATAAATCACCCCAATATATCTCATTCATAGCTGTGCCATCAAACAAGCATTACCAACCTAACAAGTGCTCACCAGGAGCAAAAAAAGGACACAACCAAAATGTACAAAAAATGTAACAAATACTGACATAATAGTACGCTAACAGTAGGGCTAGAGATCACAGTTAATTTGAATATTAATTATAGCCACATAGCACAAGATTCATAATTATATGAAACATGTTATACTACAAGTAACATACCGTTAGCCATAATGAAGGGGGGACCAGCGCCAGTGAGGCAAACACACCTCGACTCGCGTTTCGCACTCCGCTTCGAGACGAAGACAGAATCTTGTCACTTAAGAAACGTGAATTATACTGGATTAAAACTCTCAATTCACTTAAACCGTATGGACTTAATGTGGACTTTAAGCCTTCTCTCCTTATATGATGCTATTGCAGGCTTCGACGATTTGGCTCCTCTTGCTGCATATAGTGCTATAAATTGATTGCCTTTTTCTTGTCTTTCTTGTTTTTATAGTGATGCGGAGTAAGGTTGGAGGACCACATTCAATATTGATTATCTACAGCTGGGATTTATCCTTTATATATATTGACAGATGGGAGATTCTAGTGGCTGACTCTACCTTAAAGAGTTTTTTTTTTATTTTTATAAAAAACATGTTTTCTTTTTTGTATATCTTGCTTTGTATATCTCTGTGGTCTGACTGCAGACTGGCAATGGGGGTCTTGGTTTATATATCTATATATGCGGACATGTTTCCCTCAATAAATACTCTGGCATGAAATATCCTCTGTATTCTGTTATTTCTTATTTTTCACTTGCTTTACAATTTTATTTGGTTTCTTTCTCTTTATGGTTCCAAGAAAGGGTCCCGTATATGATTTGGCATGGTTGCGAATAAATGCCGAGTGCTCACTGATGTTCCTGCTGTAGACGCGGTAGGAGTCAGTGTACACGACAGCCCTCCATTGGTGTCCTAAGTGCACGAGTGGCATGGTGGATCCCGTGGATGCGACCGAATACCTTAGCACAATAGATTGGTACCCCATTTGTGGCCTCTGTACATCCAGTGAAATATTATGTGTGATGTGTATCCGTATGTGGTACTTCCACCAGGGTTTCACACCCCAGGGAACTAAGAAGAGAATATCAATTTACTTTACTGTTTAATTTTTAATAAAACAAATAAAATTTTGTTTATTTTTTATTTTTCTTATCTCATTGAATACCTTCTTTTTCTGCTTCGGTTGGAGTGTTAAATTAATTATAACTTTGGATCCGACTCACCGTCCCTTTGCAGTACGATCAGCTGTTTTGCGATCATATGACTGTTGGTAGCACATGACCGCACGATACCGCACTCGTATTATTTACACCACTGTGAAACCATATTGCCATTATACTCATAGCAGCGCTGTGTAACCTTGGGGGTGAGCGATCCGCTTGTGATCCCCACTGTCAATGTAAATACTTTGTCTGATGGACACGTACTGATAGCAGAGATCAGTTTAGCTACCGGCTTCTGTGGTAACTTAGCAACACAGGATCATGTGACCGGACTATTGTACACTCCCACAGCCCTAGGTCACTCTGGGCATGCCCAGTGTGCTCCTAGAGACGCCAATGCACATGTTATACTCTCATACTGGACTCTGCGGTTCCTCCGACTTTCCCCTATCATTTAGGTAATTTTAATGAATTATGTATTCAGTACATGTTCAGCCAATTGAACAATTATCACAGATGATGAAATATGCACAAAATGCACTTTGAATTGAGCATAGTTTTATTATATGTAATATACATGGATGTTACATTGATGCACTTTATTTTCTTTTACATGTTTTATGTATGTATATCACCATTATTTGGCTTTATTACATTATTACACTTGATTATGTAATTGATGAGACCCCAATGAGGGGACCTTCATATACTAGCACTTTTGCATTGTTTTGTATCACTGCTTGAAAAAGGTTCCATTGTGCGGACCGAAACGTCGCGTTGGTGTCAGGGGTGTAGCCAACGGCTCATGGGCCCTGGTGCAAGAGTTCAGCTTGGGCCCCCCTTCCCTCAGTGCTTTGTGTGTTTTCCTATGTAGCACAAGGGTCTTTGGGCCCCCTCAGGCTCCTGGGCCCGGTAGCGACTGCTACCTCTGCACCCCCTATAGCTACGCCCATGGTTGGTGTAAATAAAAGACACTTGTCACTGGAGGCGCCGTGGACCCTTTCTTTTTTGTTTGAGAATAAGTTATCAATAAAAACCCCTTTAACCCTAATGTTGATACTCTTTCTGGATACTACACATTGTCATACTCGGGTTCCTTGGACCCACCAGAGGAAATCCTTTTTGAGGCCCAACCCCTACATCATCAATAACGTCCTATAAGTTTTTAATCAAAGAAATAGACTATAGTAGCAAGTGACTCTCTCCAAAGGCAACTCCAAATGTTTTTTTTCTTGGACCTTTGGGATCCGCTATGGCATTAGCGCTTGGACCCACCAGAGAATCCTCTGGTACTCTGGTGGCCCAGTCCAACCCTGATACTGCATATGCTCAATTCAGTTTGGTTCCCTAGTTCTGAACCAGCTTTAGTTCAGTTGTGGGTATAAAGTGGTAAAACTATGTTCTCATCTATGTACATTTTGATGCATCTCATGATCTCATTGGCTTTCGCAGCAGCTGCCTGGTACTAGCTGCTAAAGTTCAGCTTTGTTTACTATTTCTATTTTATCCATGGTGCTCCCATTCAGTATGTAATTAGAATTTGGGAAATTTGGTTGGGCTCAGACAAACCCTAATATCTTTCTTGACAAAGAGCAAAGTTCTCACCAAAGCAGAAAGTGTATTTATACGTTACGGAAAGGACGGTACTTAGTTGTAAGTTGCCAGTTGTGTTGAGTTGTGTTTGTAACCTAATATACTGATAAGAATATTGTTAATGCCTGGCCAGACTCTGCGGAATCTGTTTAACCTATTTCCGCATTTCCAATCGTCTCGGTATAGCATCTCCTTTGTACCTTTTTTACAAACTCCGTCTGTGAAGGTATTAATAAAGCTATGGAGATTTACCTCAGCATTACGGAGTCATAAAAATAATACTGGAATTCACTTATTGATGCTTTAGTTCTTTAAATAGCCATCCAGGGATTCATATTGTATGGACAAAAGAGGGAAGCCTGCATGCTGTTAGCTACAGTACAGAAGTCATCAAGGGAAATATATGATAACATTATAATTAGGCCTTTTTGTAGACTGTAAACGCTAAAGAACACGGCTTCCCTCTCGGAGAAGGTAATAGGTAGGTTACCCCAGTGGTCTGTACAAGGAGATGTATTGCTTGTTATATCAAAGAACAAACACCTTGAGATCTGGGTTAAACGGATGGTGAGCCCATTAGCTATACACCTTGGTTAATGATCCTCTCGCTCTATAGATAGCAAGAAGCCATTAATGTCTGCTTAGAATTGACTTTCTCTTGTGTCGTCGTCAAAATCAATTTCAAAGTAAGCTTACCGTCATGTAGGGTAGGTGCTCTGTAACATGACCATACCTCTCTTGTGGAATCCCAGTCCTCTAACTCTGAGAACTTTCTTCTCTTTGTTTTTAATGCAAATAAGGTTTTTGGTGCTCTGGCTTTTAAAGGGCTAGCACATGCTACCCAATATGGCATGGCAATCACTGGCAATTTAGAGGTATTTCAGGAACATAGGTTTGTCTAGCTTGATAGGCCTGCAAGGGTGTGTTGTTCCATTTGTCTACCAGTGTACCGATTCCTGCCTGTTTACTGACTCTGAACTTGATTTTCATATTGACTCTTTGCTGCCCACTGTGACCTCAGACCCTTTACGACATAGCACCTATTCTGCTTTCCCTGACCTTCGGTCTGTCTCTGGCTGTATTTTTGCCTGACCCTTCGGTGCTTCACACCTATGTCTCTGACTCCCATAGATCAGCTTTCAATCAGGGGCTACTCCAGGAGATAGTGATCTGGTGGTTCCCCTGCAGCGAAGTCCAGATCTCTGTATAGGGGTTAAAGGATGAAATTATAATAGCCTTAAATTCAGCCCAAAGTAAAACCATGTGGTTCTATAATCACTGTTGTGACACCTTTGAAGTAATATACAAAAATTACAACACTGATTGGATTATTGTAGAAAGTTTTGAGAAAGTAATGACTACATGCATGGGGTTTACCATTGATGACAGCTAGTTCTCACTGGTCTGGTGGCACAATGGCCAAATCAAGCATGCCCAGATGTAATCGATGGGGATCTGGAAACAAATGGTCAACTTTCCCTGAATTTGCGGGATCAAAACATTACATAATTCCTATTGAAGTCAATGGGTTGTACATAAAATGCTCAAGAGCTATTTGTAGCCACTGCCCGTTGGCTAAACCCATCGCATGTGTACAGGGTTCTGAGTCCTCCCATCTCTCACCCTACAGTAGATTTTGGAGACCCTGCATGCCCAATCTTTTCCTACAGGCGATAAGCTACTGCCAGAGAAGTAAACATTCATGCTCAACCGAGCCAGGCATGCATGCTTATGTCTGCGTCTGAAGAAATAGCTTTCTATCAAACAGGCTTTTGACCAGCTTAGTAGATGAGGGACCTAAATTAAGGATTCCAATTTTTTGTGAGCCTCATCGGATACAGGGATGGATAATGGGTGCCATGGATTAATAAATGACTACAATCACATTACAATGCTGCGGTATACGTAAGCACTATACAAATAAAATAAAAATAAATAATATTTGATAGTCATAATCATCAGAAATATCCCGAACAGTCTTTCATTCCAAAGTCAAATTTGTTCAATTTTCTTTTATTTTTTAATTTTTTTATAGACATTGATAACACTGCTGCATCAGCTCATTCTGTATATGCCACCGCCTAAGCGTCATGCCAAATAAATAATTAATTGTTTGGGTGGCAAAAGAGCATCCTTGGTACATGCAGCTGAGAGCATCCCCCTGTGGAGATCTAAACATATTTTAACCTCCTGACTCTAGAATAAAAGAACGAAATTGATCACCCGCCCTAACAATAGCCCCAAACCAGCAACTGCCTGCATACGTAATGATCTGTACACAAGGGGCACTTCAGGGGCACACCTGGTAGAATAATTAAGGTAGACTGTAGCCAGCAGCCATGTCAGATGGCTCTGATTAATGCTTGCAGTGTTAAGAATAGCAGCAATCGCTTTTCTATTTAGCATTGACTTCATATTTTAAGCAAAAAAAAGCCAAAAAGTTAATATGTAAAAACACTTTTCGTGTTTAGCATTAACTTAATATTTTGAGTTAAAAAAAGGAAAAAAGGAAAAGAAAAAAACTAAAAACTTGATACACAAAAACACTTTTTGTGTTTAGCATTAACTTAATATTTTGAGTAAAAAAAAAGAAAAAAAGGAAAAGAAAAAAAAAAGAAAAAAATTGATTTACAAAAGCACTTTTCGAAAAGCTGCCTGCCATGTTTGAAAAAGTTACATTTTTACTTGACTCTGTAGGTGAATTGTCAGCAGAAGTGACATATAGTTGAGCGAGGAATAATAAATCCCTTTTTATAGGGGCATTCGAAAAATGTTGAGGGGGTAGCCAAAATAAAGCGCGCCCTATATACACCCCATCATATAAAACATTGGAGAAGAGGGTTTTGGTGCCTTCCTCTGCCCTTTTTACCTCCTGCCTTTGTTTCTTGACAGAAAAATCTCAGCCATCGGAAGATTGGATGATGTTCCAGGGGGGACGCCCAATTCTGTCTTTACAGTTGACCTTCCTTTCTTATGGTATATCCCCGCATTCAATTTTGGTATATTTTATACTCGATTATCACATCAATTCAAATAAAAATATAAAAAAAAGCCAGGACACAAAAGCCCCCAAAATCATCAAGGATTAAGCAGAGTGTACCAAATAATTTCAATGAATCTGATCTGATTGGTGATTTTTTGTAAAGTACCATTACAGGGGTTGTTGCTCTATTCTTGTAATACATATAGTCGTGATCATGCGTGTACACTACCACTCCTTTCTGAGGGGACTTTGGGACACCCCATTCTTGTGAACAGTGGTGGAACACCCCCAGTGATCATACATTGATCACTTTCCCTGAGGACAGGTGATAAATGTTGCTTGATCGCTGACCCCTTTAAACTATGAAATTCTAACTGTTTGCAGCCACCACTAGGGGGAGCATAGCCACTGTATATCAGTTTATTATTCTCTTCAATTTAATAACAGTATTCAGTAAATTTTCAAGCTGTGCAAAAACCTGAGCACCCACTTAGGCCCCTTTCACACGGGCGTGTCCGGATTAGGTCCGGATGCGTTGCGGATGCGTTCAGTGAAAACTGTGCAATTTCACAGGCAAAGCCATTCAGTTTTGCCTGCGATTGCGTTCAGTTGTTCAGTTTTTCCGCGCGGGTGCAATGCGTTTTGATGCGTTTTTCACGCGCGTGATAAAAAACTAAAGGTTCACAAACAACATCTCCTAGCAACCATCAGTGAAAAACGCAATGCACCCGCACTAGCTTGCGGATGCAATGCGTTTTTCACTCAGCCCCATTCCCTTCTATGGGACTAGGGCTGCGTGAAAAACGCAAAATATAGAACATGCTGCGATTTTCACGCAACGCACAAGTGATGCGTGAAAAAAAAACGCTCATGTACACAGACCCATCGAAATGAATGGGTCGCGAGTCATGCATTCACATCACGCATTGCACCCGCGCGGAAAACTCGCCCATGTTAAAGGGGCCTTAAAATGCTCTGCAGTTTCATTCTTTAACCATACCATGCTGTCTAATCTGCCAAGACAGTACTGTTTTATAAAGTATTATATTCATTTGGTTTATAAATACTGTATTATGCCATATGTGCAAAAACCAATCTAGTACAGCGGATGATGTGATATTCTCTTTCAATTTCTATTATTGCTTACGGTGTAGAATTTTTACTACCGGTTAACCTGAACAAACAGATACAGTTAAAGAAGTTTGGTAAAGCAAACACAGGGGCAATGCAAATTTGTTGCATTTTGCCACAATTTGGTCTATCACATGCGAAACATATTTATAAAGAAAGTAAGCTAATTACCACCAAAATTATCTAGTCAAGTACCACCAGTCTCAAAATAATTATGGGCAGATCTATTTTTTTTCACAGAAACAGGAAAAAAAGTTACCTATTTTTACAGACTGTCCAGAAATTTCTGGATTGTTGGCAACCCCGCCTACCACCCCCACCCGTGAATATCAGCATTTGGAGAATTCAAAAAAATCTAAAACATAGTATTATATCTTTGTAATCGTGAATATTCTAGATTTTTTTTATCCTTATTATGCTATCTATCACCCATAACCTTTTTTTATATTTATTATTTTATCTATCATTAATAAACTTTTATTATAAGTATTTTCCTACCTCTTATTAATAATTTCTTTTTATAGATGCTATACTATTTTTTAAATAAATAATTACCTATAACATACCATAGACAACATCTAACAGACAATCACACAAAGACTGTATGCCAAAAGCCGGGTATGTGCAAGCCAACAACCTATCCATGAGACAGGTACAGTCAGCATACCTTACAAAGGCAGCTTTGTGCGCAATGAAACATTCAAGACCAGCTCTCATCTGACTAAGAGCCAGTAAGCCTGATTTTTGTTAGATGTCTTGGATGCCAGCTAACTCTTCTCTCACTGCTTATGAGGGCTGCATAAACATTTTCAGTTTTCTAATCTATTCTAACATTTATATTCAATAACCTTTTGATACTGTTTTGTCATTTAAACTCATTTGCATAAACATGGGCATATGGGAAAGACATGCAAATAGTGCTTCAGCTGAAAAGCAAGGCAGATTCTACTAATTTGCATGTCAGTATAGAAAGGTTATTGAATATAAATGTTAGGACAATTAGAAAACTGAAAATTTGTATGCAGCCCTCCTAAGCAGTGAGAAAAGAGTTAGCAGGCATCCAATTTTTTTTTTTTTTTACAATTTTTGTCTCCCTAATGATAATGATCTAGGTGCGCAGATCCCCCAAACCATCCAACAAAAGTTGAGCAACTTTGAGGCTCACTGGTTCTCAAGTCTGTGTGGATAGAGAGCTGGTCTTGAATCTCTCATAGTGCACAAGGCTGCCATTGTAAGGTATGCCGATTGTACCTGTCTCATGGATAGGTTGTTAGCCTGTACATACCTGGCTTTTGGCATACAGCCTTTATGGGGTTATAAGTAATAAAACTGTGTGTGTATATTACATTATCAATTTTTGCAATCATGAATTTGCAAATTTATGGTGAATATTTATGGTATATTTATGGCATTTTTTGTACTATATTTATGGTATATTTTTAGATACCTTACTAATCCGAAGAGAAAAATCTTTATGCATATAATCATTAAACTGGATTTTTCAAACCAACACCTGGATCTGAATACTTTTGCAATTGCATGTAATTAAAAATTTAGTATAGCAACTTATTCAATAAACTATCGATATAGCGCCATCTGCTGCTTGCTCTTTTTTTTATTTCTCTGTCCGATTAATTGAGGTGGACGCACATGCTCAGTTCCATCCTTCCACTGCCACCAGCTGCAGACACACACACCCTCAGCTGCCAGCTTGAAATAAATCTAGTAGAACAATCGGAGCAATGAATGGGGAGATCTCTGGATCCATCTGAGGTACAGGACTGGTTCTAGCTTTGTCATGTACTATGTGATGTCTGATTTTCAGTTTTTAAATTTGTCATGAGATAACCCCTTTAAGACTAGCCATGTCCTTGTAGGTTTAGACTTTCTCACCAGCATAGGGCCTGCTCAATATCTTACTTGATGTTACCTTGCCTAAGTTGTTTAATATAAGGTACAATTACAGATTCCTGTGCTGAAGTGGCGATATTAACACTTTTACTCAATAGAGGCGACTTCAAAAGAGTGGAAGAAAAAGAGGCTACAGAAATGCGGCCAGAAAGAGATTTTCCATTTAATTTTACACTTCCAAGTGAAAAGGAGCGCTGGAAAAATAAGGAAAAATACCTTTACAGCAAACCTGCACCACCTTCCCGGACTTAAGCATCGCTGAGGTTGGAGGAGTCTGGTAAGAGGCCAATGGCCACGGTGTAAGAGTGCAATAGGCAACCGTGATAAATAATGCAAATTGTCAGTTTCATTTTAACAGGCCCTAAGGACATCTTTCTTTCTTTTTTAAAGCTCTCTTCATCTTTTCAAATAAAGATCATTTCCCACAAAAATAATTATTAAAATGTGAGTCAACAGTATGATTAGTAAATAGCTATAGTATCTATACATCTATATATCTATCTACTGTATCTAACTATCTATTATCTATCAGTGTATCTATTATCTATCAGTGTATCTATTATCTATCTATCTAACGAATAAAAAACAAACTCCAGGGCACTTTCAAAAAATGTGTGCGTTTATTCACCAAATAGCAGCAACGTTTCAGTCCTCTCAATGGCGTCACTATTGAGAGGACTGAAACGTTGCTGCTACTTGGTGAATAAACGCACACATTTTTTGGAAGTGCCATGGAGTTCGTTTTTTATTCATTATATGATTGGTGGATCGCCTCTACAGCCGCTGGCACTCCCTTCTACTTATCTACTGCTGTGCGGCCTGCAAGTTTTGTTTTTTTATCTATCTATCTATCTTATCTATCTATCTATCATCTATCTATCTATCTCTGTATCTATTATCTATCATCTATCTATCTATCTATCTATCTATCTATCTATCTATCTATCTCTGTATCTATCTATCTATCTATCTATCTATTATCTATCATCTATCTATCTCTGTATCTATTATCTATCTCTGCATCTATTATCTATCTCTGTATCTATTATCTATCTATCTATTATCTATCTATCCATCTATCTATCTCTGTATATATTATCTATCTATCTATCTATCATCTATCTTAAAATTATCTATCTATATCTGTCTATTGAATCAACTACCTATCTATCTATCAATTATCTATCAAAAAATTATATCTATCTATCTATCTATCTATCTATTATCAATCTTTATAGCTATCTAATCTATCTTCTATCTATCTATCTATTTATCTATCTATCTATCTATCTATCACCTATCTACTCTATCTATCTCAGATTATCTATCACTGGAAGGCACAGTCCTCAAAAATTTTAACATTTTTGTGCAAGTGACCCTAAAAAGTTGCTTTGATAAAATCACCCCCTAAATGTCTATATTCTATCTATCTATCTATCTATCTATCTATGGCCATTGGCCATAATAATGGGAATATTCATATAAAAGCCTATGTTTAACTATAAACCTTTTTCATACACAATACAGTACAGGGCTAAATGAGGTCCCAGAGCTTTCTACACAGAACTACAGCACCCATTTCTATTAGTTGCTGGTCTATGGGATGTAAAGGGTGCACTTTTTTGTTATTTTTGGTTAAGGTAAGGGTCCTGAGGGTTATTCTATAAATGAAAGTATTTGATTGGAAGGTCTGCTGTGTTTCTATCTCCCTTTCTGCACTGCTCAGCCTGCTGTCTGTAACATGACCCTCACATTTTTAACATAACACAAGAAAGGGCCAGGTGCAGGGATCCTGGGGGCGCTGTTTACCAATAGCCTTTCATTACGATCGGCCATGCTCTGCCCCTTTATGTTGCTCTGTTCTCATAGCATTCATTACTCAAGCAGCCCATGACCAATCTACAAACAATTCTTACATATTAACGATAGATAGATACAGAGATAGATAGATGGATAAATTGATAGATAGATAGATAGATAGATAGATAGGATGTTTTTATAATCTCTCTCTCTCTCTCTCTCTCTCTATATATATATATATATATATATATAGTTATTTATTTTTATGTATACCACTAGTGTATACTTTATATATGAATGACTTTGTAACAATGTACCTATACCGGTAGGGGCAGTGGGACTTACAGAAATCAATGCACATGGTGCAGAAACTACCCTGTTTAGACGTATGGAACTTATTTTCAGTCACAGGCATTTCTGCGACAAATTGGAGAAAACACACCATTTAAATGTAAAAATAATAAATCACAGTGGATTTGTCATTGGCATAAATAATTATTAGAAATTTAAATAGGAAATTGTAAATAAATAAGTATACAGGTTATGCTTCAAGATAATGTCTGTACAGCGCTGCAGAATATGTCTGCGCTGTATAAGTGCGTAAAATAAATACATATTTTTTTATATTTTATACATATATATATATATATATATATATATATATATTCTCTCTCTCTCTCTCTCTCTCTCTATATATGTATATATATATATATATATATATATTTACATTCATAAAGATAATATAAATATATTTATGCATACATACATAAATATTTATTATTCACAATATCCACTACAGAATATTTTTTATCCAGTATGAGAACAATAAAAAACAAAATCTATTTCTTGCTCTCTCTCTATATTATTAGGAGTATGTTCATGATTCTGCCATTGTAGTGAAGAGTATGGGAAGGATAAGTAATATCTTTGCTATGAATATATTATTCTAGATAGCACAATAATAAAGTTCTTAATGAAAACACAATAATAATATTAATACAATAATACAAAGTTAATATTTAAATTATTATTGCTATAATTCTTCTGTTATGTTATCAAATCAATAAAATCATAATAATGTTTTATCTATTTTCTATCTTACTACTTTTACTAAGTACTGCTACTACTACTACAACTAATAATCATAATAATAATAATAATAATAATAATAATAATAATAATAAAATATTAACAATAATTATACATTGTTATAATGATTACCATTTTTCATTATTGCATAATTTAACTATTGATTATTGAAAAAAAGGCTGCAGTAAAAGCCTGGTTTGCATTACTAGTAAAATCCCGTAACAAACCTGTCTGTGTTGAATTGAAGTCATTCTATAGCATTTACATACCGCTGTGAGATTGCTGACCAAAATAATAAAGATAATTCAGTACTGCTTTTCCATGCAGGAAAAATATGTTCTTTCAATTTGCAACTGAATCACTAAAATAGTACAATAGGTCGTAAAATTCCCTGAATGCACCACCCTTAGCAATCATAACTCAAAAAACATACCACACAACAAAAAAGAAAGTTATATTTCTTGTTAGCATGAGATGGAATCATTTTGACTAATGGTCATTGGGAAGTAGATGCAATTATTATTATTATTATTTTTAGAAACAAATGGCTTTTTACGAAAATAAAAATATATGATACATTACACATGTTTTAAATCTAAGAAATGCATGAATACATGATAGATAGATAGATAGATCGATCGATAGATAGATAGATAGATAGATTCATGGATTTTAAAGCTTGATCCAGGGAACTTAAATATAAAGCAATTATATTTATTTCTTTAATAATGTACACCATTTTAGATAAATGAGATAGATATTATAAATTTTATTTTAATTTTATAAATCTTTTTTAATTAATAATATTTATTATTTTGTATTATTTGATTTCCTTATTTAAATATTTTTGCTACATATAAATGCATGTGTATTTAAATTTACATACCTATATATCTATGGCTATCTATGTATCTATCTATTTTAATAACTTAATGTATATATGTATATATATATATATATATATATATACACACACTCATTTGGTTATTAAGATAAATATATAGATAGCTATAGACACATAGGTACACATACATATATAAAACATACATGTATATACAGATATAAAAACATATAATATCATAATATATATATATATATATATATATATATATATATATAGCCAATTATTTTAAATCGGTACAGTAAAATAAAATATGGATAAAATAACAATAAAGCAATATACAAAATGTAAAAAAATATATTTTACTTTATTTTACAGATTTTAAATGTTTTGTTATACATACCTTATATTTTTAACAGAAATATTTAAAATCTGTAAAATAAAATACTAAAAATTATGAAAGAATGAAATATTTATTAAATTAAATGAAATTATTAAATAAAATAAAATTTACTTTCTCTTTTATCTATCTATCTATCTATCTATCTATCTATTTCTGTATCTATCTATCTATCTTTTAATCTATTTAGCTATTAGCTATCTATCAATCATTATCCAAATAGTTAAAGAAATAATTAATGTCATATATAAATAACCTGTATTGACTTTGAGGCAAACATTGCGGACGCTACTTGAACAACAACCACCATTTACATTTCCAGGGTGCAAATCTGCTGCGGTAGAAAATAAGCTGAACATGAGAATGCAAACCTGTATTTATCCCACTAAGCTAATAATAAACCTTGTTTGTACAACTAAACACTGACATTTATGGTTTCCTACCCCTGTGGTAAAACCTTGTTGCAAAATAAGACCACCCCCAAATGTAAGGTTCTCTAAAAGTATGTAAAAGAGGAACTGTCTAATGCGACACTTCCAAGGAAACTTCCCTGTGATTCAGAGGAGAGGGTGAGCAAGGGTTAAAGAGGCCAGTGATCATATATTTATGGGCATGCTAGCATTATTTCCTCCATAGTGAAATACAGAATGGGCAGAAGATTTATTTCCCCACGTCTGCCATCTAGCTCTGCTTAAAGAATTGCCTTAATGAACTGATAGATCCTACAAATTACATCCTGCCCCAGAATTACTGCCTAATTATTATCTATGGTGTATGTTTAATTAGCCCATCGGAAAAGGTGTTTCATACTTATAGGGTTTTATTTAAATCCATTTAACAAACTATCAGTCAAAACATACTAAGCACCGGGCATCTGCTCTGGTGCTCTGCAGCTCTGGAACTACAACCCCAAGTGTTGGGATTGCTGAGTGTTGTAGTTCCCAGAAAACTAAAGGTGGAGAGGCCTGAAGCATAGTGCTAATAGCCTTCTTCTATGTAGGTGTGACCTTATGTTTAGGCACGAACACCTCCACCCCCTCCCAAATATAGAAAACTTAAATTCTTCCAAGGTTTGAAGGGAAATGTTAAATCCGAGCTTCCCTCTAAGGAAGTTTTAAATATTCACTATATTTCAAGGAGAAGTTATCCAAACCACAGGGAAATTTTTGTGCCTAGACTATAGGAGGGGGCCCTTCACACCACATACAGTGGGTATCTATCTATCTATCTATCTATCTATCTATCTATCTATCTATATCTATGTGTAACTATCTATCTATCTATCTATCTATCGATTTTCTATTTATCAATCATTTATCTATATATCTATTTATCTATCTCATATCAATTTCTCTATATATTATCTATCTATCTATCTATCTATCTATCTATCTATCTATCTATAATGTATTTTACCCAGGCACAAATAAATAAATATTTTAAACCAACAACTTTCATAGATATATAAGTATGTTGTGTGAATTATTCTATTTTCTTACTTGTTTAAATATTTTTATTTATTATAAAGTTGAAAAAAGTGTGTATGTATATCTATATCTATATCTAGACACACACGAATATATATATATATATATACTGAAGCAACACCCAAACAGTGAGGCAGACGTTGCATAAAGATTTCCTTCTGTGGGAATTTTAACTATTGCACAATTTGGTCACATTTATTGCAGACACACATTATACTCAGGGCACTTTGCTGGGAAATTTAACATTTTGAAGGAGCAAAGGCGAATAAAAATGCAGGACATGTGTTTATGTATATATATATATATATATATATATATATATATATATAGATATATATATACATACACACAGTATATATATATATACACACGATACATATAAATCATTTTTATATTTGTTTATGTAGACATATTATATGATGTGATGATAATGTCTGTAAAGGGCTGCGGTATTTTGTCACCGCTATATAAGTGAGTAAAATAAATAAATAAATACAAATATTGTCACAATGTTCAATAGATTAAGGGAGATAGAGAGGGATTTTACTTGTCTATAGGTGTGTAGTATATATAAATAGATGTGTATGCATAGCTTTATAAGTATGTTTGTGTAGGCATAACTATAAGATAGATGATAGATATGGAATAGTAAAGAAATAGATGATAGATTAGATACATCGATCAATTGGGGGATAGACAGTTATAGAGATATTTATTATACTCATTTATATAGCGCTGACATATTCCGCTTTACAGACATTATCATCACTCTGTCCCCAATGGGGCTCACAATCTAAGGTCCCTATCAGTCTGTCTTTGGAGTGTGGAAGGAAACCGGAGAACTTGGAAGAAACCCACCCAAACACGGGGAGAACACACAAACTCCATGCAGATGTTGTACTTGGTCAGATTCAAACCCAGGACCCCAGCCTTGCACTGTTCTGTCCCTAGATAGATATATATGCTAGATATCATTATGCTTGAGAAAGACTTATGCGAAGTCGAAACTTTGCATACTGTGTAAATAAACAAGATTTGACACTGACTACAGGAGTGCCACGGTTTATTCTACGCTTGCTAGATAGATAGATATATAGATAGATGATGGACATATAGATATAGAGATAGATACAAAGGTTGAGATTAAGTTGAAATAGATAGATATGAAGAAGAAAAATAAATAAACTGATAGTAAACTTAGATTGTGAGCCCCACTGGGGACAGCGTAATGCTAATGACTGTAAAGCGCTGCGGAATATGTATAATGTAATAAGTGAGTATAATAAATAATACATGAAAACTGTGCACCATATCATAAATTTGGTGCAACCACACAATGTTAACTAAACTTAAAAATGACATGAAAACTATCTCAAATAATAAATGACCCCCAAAATGTATATGAGAGACAGATAAATAGATAGAATAGGAGATAGATAGATAGATAGATAGATAGATAGATAGATAGATAGATAGATAGATAGGAGATAGATAGATAGATAGATAGATTTGAAATAGATATGACAAAGAAAAAGAAAGAAAGAACGAAATATATATACAGACAGATAGATATAAGAAAGAAAGATAGATATGACAAAGAAAAAGAAAGTAAGAAAGAAAGAGAAAGAAAAACAGAATTATAGATAGATGGATTTAAAGAGATTGATAGACAAATTGTGCTTTTGGTGTATCGATGTGTATATATACAGGTGTGTACATCGAGATAAATATAAATGGTATATATATATATATATAAGGTATAGCAATAGATGTAATAGAAATAGATATTAATTTAATAATTTGAAAATAAAGCATTACAATGTCTGTGCATTAGTATGAGTAGTCCAGGATGCATTAATCAATATATTACAGCCGGAGCATTGTGTCTTTCATCTCACCTCCTGGCTTGGAGATTTATGAATGGAGCTCCCAGACATTCATCACTTAAAGCAATGTAGCGATAGGTGAATGTGCCTCAAACAGGGACAGAATCCATCAATATCCATATATATATATATATTTTAAATAGACTTACAGAAAGTTCACTCCTTAAAAAGAGTCAGTAAGGCAGGTGAAAGCTAAAGGACAGGGCAAATGCTAGGGTGGTCATTGAAAGCATCTAGATAGTAAGTGAACTTCTAATTTCTCTCCTATAAGCTGTTCCAAATGATTTGGGATACACAACCCTAATTCATTTTAACAATAGGAGAGAAACTATGTAGCTTAATTTCAAACGTTTCTAATAAATTAGATCAAAGGCACCCAGGACTTGGGGGCTCCAATTACTAAAGTACTTTCCTCTGAATTTATGGTTCGGTTTTAGGCCGGCTGTGAAAGGGGCTAACGGGATATATTGGGGGATGTGATGGCTTGGAAAGAAAAAAAAACCTTTTAAATCTTGAAATAACGAAACCAGACGTTGTATTCTTTCCATATTGCAAATAAAGAATGGCATTGTGTGCTTTGCAAGCAATGTGTGATGAAAACCAAGAAAGAATTGGCCATTTGCATACACACACCCACTACAAATGCTCCCAGAAGGTGTTTATACCATGACCCAATTTTTATGTTCCTTAGGCCAATGTTCATTCCTTTGGATCTGGTAAGAAATGAGTTTTTGGCCAATAAAAAATAATAAGGCCGCTGGGTTAGTTAAAAGCGTCTTGGTAACATTTAGGCAACAACCTTCATTTTGTAATTGTGGAATCCTTTCATGATAATTTCATGCAGTTAAAAAAAAGTGATTGAAGCCGCTTAGGATCTGATAAAAGAGAGATGGGCGATTTAAAGTTGTTCCAACCACTCACTGCGGCATCATTTTGATACTCATTTACATTTTACATCTCTTTTCATAGGACCTAATGAAAGGTTTAGCAAAACTCAAGACGGGAGAAGCCAATTTCCAGAAAGAATTTTGGGGAAAAAATAATTTTTGTGGTGGATTTTAACAATCTGTTCTTTTTCACTTTGAGTTTTGGAGTAATATAAAGTAATATAATTTTTAATTATATTTTATTGTATTATGACTTGAAAATTACTTTTCTCTTATTTCAAAATCACCCCTATCAACTATTCTACATAATCTTCCGTTTCTTCCATTTTTCTACTAAGAACTCTATGAATTTTAGAAAAATCACAATATCTGAATTTAGATTATCTTTCAATTTTTAAAATTTGACAAAATTATAAAATTGATGTTATTTTTGAAAATGAACTTGTAAGTGACCTTTTTTTGCAGATGACATATTTCTGTTTCAGATTACAGCTTACTGTGCAGCGTTAATTAATATTAATTATTATATCGCCGTTACCAAAACATTTTAAATAAAATAATAAAAAACTACACTGTACTTCTGTTGATCCTGTAAGCTTTAATATATATATATATATATATATATATATATATACATATATTACAGTATATATAATATATTATATATGTGTATATATATTTATATCATATATATAGAAAGTATCCGTCACCCAATACTTTTTTTAGCTTTCTTTTTAAATTTCTTTTTTTTTCTAATAATTATTTCTTTAACATTGAGGTCAGTGGATGTGTGTGAGTATATATATATATATATATATATATATATATATATATTTATATATATATATATATATATATTTATATATACATAAAAAAATAATAATACAGAACAACAGTTGTGCAATCCTTATGTACATATAAACCAATGAACAAAATAAATGTGGCAGAATGGAAGTTCATTTTGATTCCTCTGTTTTTTGAAATTCACAAAATATAGCCTTTCCAAAATCACCTCATATACCTATTCATTGGACCAAATCCATGATTTTAGATTTCCCAGATTTTACAAATTCAGCTGTGGTCCTATAGAGCAGTTATTCATATATTTATTATAGTTTTTATTAATGACTTATCTTATTTTAATTTCTAAAATTACTGTAAAAATGTATACAAAAATATATACTAGATATAGTACTAGATTTTCTTAACTTTCAATGATGTAGTTTCATGCTGATATCTTAGGAGACAGGGAGCAATGTGCTGCAAATATTGTATATATATATATATATATATATATATATATATATATATATATATACACAGACAGTATATTTTTTTATAGATTAATATTTTATCTTTAACTATCATTCACTGTCACATCAAACAGTGCATGTCCAAGGAAAGACACAGCTAATGACCTAAGATATTATGGAATGGACCTCTGTAGGAAAGGGCATGGAGTATGTGTGTGTACATATGTAGATATCTATCTAGTGTATCTGCACCTGTATCTGTAATCCTGCCTGTATCTGCGTGTCCATTTGCTATTCAGCACCTGCACAGAATTATGATGAACTAAACAGGAAAATCTATGGTCATGCCGTATTATATACATTTAATGTTAATTTAAGAAACAATTTGGCTCAGAAAGAAAGTCTTCAAATTTGAGACCCCCGAATTATGGCACAAGCTGTATGAAACTGCCTGATGAACCGGTGCCACCATTTTGCAGCCCATGGACATGGAAGATGACAGGTGAGTATGGTTACTTCACTGATACCGGACAGCCAGGCAGTATACAGTCATATATGCTTGTGTGGACTGTATTTAGAAAAATGACATCGAATACAGCCTCTGTAATGTTGTATTAAAGCGAGAAATATCAATCACTAATCCACCAGAGTTTGTATTTTTTGACATTTGGACCTCATGTGTATTTGTGCTTCTTGTGATATGGATTTACCATGAATATTCCTCCTTTCAAGTGGGATTGTGTTGCAATACCAGAAAAAACCCATGTGGGGCGCTGTTTCCCAGACCGATTCCCCAGAAAGTTTCATTTATCTAATTTTTAAGGTTTTCAGAATTGGAAATACACCTTATTTCCTCCTTGCCCATGGTACAACCCAGCACCTGTGCTTAGACAATGTTGTCCTAGCTGACATTTAAGGACTAGTCACACTTGGCAGATTTCATTGGCAGACATTTCTACAGACCAAAGGAACTAAAAACAGTTCCATTCATCTGAATGACGTAGTTTTGGTGGCAAGGTCATGGGTTCCTGTAAAACCCCATCCAGATAACTAGAAAAGCCACAGAAATTTACAATAAATCCACTATGTGTGAATTCACTCTTACCTTTG
Source organism: Bufotes viridis (assembly GCA_033119425.1). Taxonomy (NCBI): domain Eukaryota; kingdom Metazoa; phylum Chordata; class Amphibia; order Anura; family Bufonidae; genus Bufotes; species Bufotes viridis. The sequence goes on along the minus strand of CM065597.1, from coordinate 135,103,966 downwards.
ACCTATGTAAGGCTTGGGTTTCTTGGGTCCACCAGAAAATTTATTTTTGGGGCCCAACCCCCACATCATCAATAAAATAGGTTTTGATTCAAAGAAACAACTTTAGTGACGGGCTCCAAAGGCAGCTCCAAATTATTTTTTTCTCCTGGACCTTCGAGATCCACTATGGTTTCTGTGCCTGGGTCCACCAGAGGATACTCTGCTACTCTGGTTGGCCAGTCCGACTTCGACTGTCATGCAATCTTGCTATGGCTTCATACAATGTACAGATTTGTAACCTGACTGTAGTATATTTCTGTATTCCATGTGCTTATTGCTTCCATAACTCCGTAATACAGTAGAAATCCCTGTGCACATGGCTTTACAGAGGATTTTAGAGCTAAGCTAACTCGATATCGGCCAGGGGCAAAGTCAATTCACCCAGTAATTGAGAATTGCATTGCAGTATTATGTGCAAACTATATTGGCTGGGATTATTATTTGGATACTCCATATTATTTGGGCACTATATGGCGCTATTATGTGGGTTATGTATGGCAGCATTACCTTGGCACTCTATAACGGTATCAGGAGAGCATGAAATGATTGTGGGCCAGTGTGATTGGGCACTGCGAACCAGTTTTTCAGCTGCATACACACATTGCCCTTGCATTCCTATAGGATTATCACTTGCTCGTTGGGCGTATGACTTTGTGTCCCATTTTAGAGGTAACCAAATAGTTAATTTTAGAGAATTATTTTGTGTTGTATTGAAATCTACAGAAAGCACAGTCCTAATGAATGCTTATTGGGCCATACAGGTCCATAATTCCGCGCTCGGTTTCCTAAACATTAGCAATTTGTCAAATTTGAAGACTTCATTTCGGAGCCAAATTGTTTCTTAAATGAACATTAAATGTCGATATTACGGCATGACCAAACGTTTTCCTGTTCAGCTCATTTACGAGGAAACAATTTTCGTTCAGTTCCTCTCCTGCCTCCTGCTTTCTGCAACTTGAGGAAACAGCATGGAGGAAAATTACGAGGCTTGTGCTTTCAGCGTTAGTCGGTTATTAATTTCATGAATGAAACGAGTTCATCATAAAAAAACTAAAAAATCTACTAAAAAAATATATGAAAGGCTTTGCTTTACCTGGAGGAAAATCACTTAGCTAATGCAGGAGATTAAAATATGTGACTTGTAAAGGCAAATCTTAGATTACTTACAAACAACTGCAATTTTTCTACTACAATAAATGGTTCATACACGCGGCCGTGTTATGGCCCCGGTTTTTTGGGGGCTGACAGACAGGTGCATGTGGCTCTATTGTATCTCTGTATGCCTACATGCCTATATCACATGTCTCGTTGGATATTGTACCTAAAGGGGTTTCCAAATGCCGGGAAGGTTCCTAAATAAATAAGAAGGCTTTTTCACCTGCTCAGCCCTAAACCCCTCCGCTATTCCACAGCCAATTCTAAATCCTGGGAATGTTCCATAATAAAGAAGAAGGTTTACTCATCCGTTTAATCCTATGCCGTGCTAGGGCCACCACTCAGTGGACTTTTTTCCCAGTGCTGTAGCGATGATACTGTTGGCCTCGTGAGGCGGTTGGGCACATCATCACTGAAGCAGGACAGGAGCTTCATTGAGGCTATGCTCAACTACCTCATGTGACTGCTGAGGCCAGTAGCATCATCGCTACAGCACCGGAAAAAACTTTACTGAATGCTACCGTGACATTAAAGGAATATTCCCATCTAAACATGTGTGACATGTCAAATAGGTGCAGGTCCCACTTCTGGTTTTCAAACAAAGAAATAGACCCTAGTGCCAACTGATTGCCTCCAAATGCAGCTGAATGGGTTTTTTCTCCTGGATTTTTGGGGACCATTATGATATCAGAGCCTGGGCCCACCCGAGGATCCTCTGATGTTCTGGTGGGCAAGTCCAACCCTGGCTGTGCTACTTCCGAAAATAGCCAAGCAATCAATCAGTTATTTTTTGGAGGTTCCATAGCAGTGAATGGAGATCAAGTGCAGCCAACTCTTTACTCACCTCTATGGGACTGACAGAAATAGCGAAGCCAGCTCTCAGTTACTTTTAGTACTCCCATAGCAGTAAATGAAGGGTGGCCGCGCATGCGTGGTTTCTCTCTCTTCACTTCGGAGGTCCTGTTCTGAACATAAGAGCAAGTACCTGAGGTGGAGCCTACACCTGTTTGACATTTGTGGCATATCCTTGTGATATGTTACAAATGTTTAGGTGGGAAAACACCTTTAATGATGCAGAACCAGAAACAAAGACCACCGAGCGCACCTGAGTGGTGGCCAGCGGCAAATTAGCCATAGACCTTACAGGGAAATTTCCAAGTGGGCCGATGCCCAGGGGGCCAGCCAGTGGAAGTTTTTGGGGATGTATTTCGCGCTGCTGGCAGTATTTTGTGATGAACTCTGGTATTTGGTGATATAATGTGCCACAATATGGTATTTCTGGCCCTGCCTTCCATCAATTTGGACCCAACTACAAAACGGGGCCACTTTTCATATTTTTTCCAGGGCCACTATTAGTTCCCAGTCCACCCCTGGTGGTGGCACAGGATCAAACAGATCCGTAAGCCTTCTCTTTAATTATATAATATTTATAGGATTCAGAATTTGTTTGGTGGAAGTGCAGGAAAACTTCTTTATTGTAATAACCAGGGCACCTTCGAAAAATCAATCCTTATTATTAATATGCCCACAAGTATATACATAAAAATGATTGTCATTATTTGAATCATGAATATAGTATCACATTATATATATTTTATTTCTTATATATTATGCTATAAAAAATTGAATGCAAAATACTGTATCTCAGATAGATAAAAATCTATCACAGTTTATGATGCATGGTGAAGGTTTAATTCACAAGGTAATCCTCAGTAGAATAGTAGGTAGAGGACTGGATGACTGACAGAATAAGTGCTCTATTTTTAGGCCTAGATAAACATGCGAACAGAGGAGCAGTGAATTATTTAGTATAATAAGAGAAGCACTGATCAACCACACCATTGGGACAGCATAAGGAAAGTGTGGTGCTGTAACTGAGTCCCCACCCCTGACTCCTCCCTGGCCTGAAAGAAAGAGTTAAGTGAGCCTCTCTGCCACCATCCTAAATGTCCAGACAGAAAGGAATAAGGGCCGGGATAGGAACTACTATACACGGAGTGACTTCCAAAAATTATATCCAGAGAACCATCTACCAAATTTTAAAAATAAACATTACCAGGGGAGTAAACAGATCTTATGAGACCCCATAATAAAATTTAGTATGGGCCTGCCTGCACCTCCAGTTTCCCAGTATGCGTGTGTCAAACACACGCAAATTTCAACACCCAAGATTTCAGACTTATCAGCAATTTTTTTCCGAAAAAGTAGAAGAAATTTTGATTATAAAAATAGTAATGAAAAAAAAATCACTCTCGGTTTCCCACTTTAACTGGTGCTTCTCATCCTAAAAATACTTCTTAAAGGGGTTATCCAACCCCTATAATGACCCCGCCAGTGCCCGGGCCCCATTATACTTACCTGCTTCCAAGCAACCGCGTGGCTCTGGATCCCTGTGCTAGCATCAGGGGTTAGCAGCCAATAGCAGGCCGCAAAGACTAGCCTCCCTACCGACACCTACGATGCTAGGGAAGCTCGTCTATGTTGCGGCCTACTATTGGCTGCTCCCACCGTTGCTGGATGTTTTCATCCGAGCGATGAGGAGATGCAGCGGCGGCCGAGCAGGGATCCAGGGCCATGCAGGTGTCGGGGAGCAGGTAAGTATAAGGTATATGAGGGGCATGGGAATTGGGGGGTCATTATAGGGGCTGGCATAAATACACTAATAAAGCTTTTGCTTCACTATTAAAAAGCTGTCTGCCTGCAGCTACCACTAGGGGGAGCTCAGTGTATAGGAGTTTATACAGTTACCATGGTCTGAAATGGAAGCTGTAATCATTTCTTTGCATGAAAATGCAGTGCTTTCACATTGGGAACAGAAGAAGAAGTTCATCCCCAGACCCCACCTTCTTCCAGGTCCCGTAGCAGTTGTATAGTATGCCTCCATTTAAGGTGCGCCACCGATTTTAAGATGTGACAAAAATAATGGAAGTGTTCCTTTATTAATATATTCTTTGACAAGACTCCAATCTGTATTTTTATCCTTTTCTGTGTGTCCCATGAGAAATGCGTTTGGCCTCTTCTTCCTTTTCACAGACCAACTTCTGGCTGTGAAGAAGGTCGCTGCCACAGGAACCTCCCAGTCTATGGTCTGTCTACGATGGTAAACCGGCCAAGCTAAACCCAACCACTATAGTAAAACCGTAACCTCTCAGCCAGGAGAAAGTGGATGTTTTCTCTGCCAAATTTCTTACAGATTGGAAATACAGAAGGCAATTTATTTCTGGTGTCTTTCCTTTTTTTCATTCATTTCTAGGTTCATTTTCCCGTGAAAGAACACTGAACATTTTTATTTCGCTTAATGAATGGATGAAAAGGGCTCTTCGCATCCATATCGCAGCCAAACTTTCTAATTCTAATCCTTTCTTTCCACATTTTGTTGGGTAAGTTCATATTTAATTTATGGTTGAGGCCACCCGGCTGTGTTCATTTCTTTGCTAGTAAAAAAAAAAGCAAAAAAAAAACAAAAACACTATTTTCCTCTTGGCATCCTAGAAATTATAATTTAAAAAAAAAATCTGATTTAATGAAACCAAATTAAATATTTTCCATGGCAACCACAAATGCAAAACCCTGCTGTAAAATGTAAAGGTGAATATAATGAGGCCATTAGTCTTTTCAATTCAGATGCCATTTGGTGGAGTTAAAGCAATTTGCAGGTGAGGCCAGTTTCCATTACTTTGAATATTAATTATGAATTTTGCTGCTGTTGGGGAGGGGGTAGGTTTTTTGTTTTGTGTTTTAGAATGAAAACCTAAAACTTTTCATGACGACAAACGAAAGTGAAAAAAAAAAAAGTTTGCTGGCGTTTAAATATTGATGGTTAGACATGAGCAAAGTATTGAAAAATTCTATTCGGCTGCTTCGCCGCATTTACAAAAAAATTTGCTTTGTAATAAATTCTTTGTCACGAAGCATATTTCTTTGTAAGTAGCGAGTGCAATGACAGGGAATGGCGATCGCGATTGCCACCCCCCCCCCGTAATTGTACCCCTCAGATGCTGTGTTTATACATTATCGCAGCATCTGATGTACATAACACTGTGTAAAAAAAAATATAAATCATATTTAACTGCTCCATTTGCTCATGACGGGCTGGCCGCCGCCGTCTTGCCTGATATCAGATGCCGTGATCATGCATGATCACAGCATCTGACATATGTAAAAATGTTTAAAAAAATCAGATCTATGTAAAAAAAAAAAAAAGCATACTTACCTGCTCCATTTACTTGCGAAGGGGTGGCGTCCGCCATCTTGCTTGAAGGTCTGATGCAAAATCTTGCGCGGCCCGAGTGGTAAGTGATGTAGTGATGTCACACGTCACGACGCACGGGATTTCGGCCGAGATCTTCAAGCAAGATTTTTTCACTTAACACTATTGGTGACCAATCCTGGGATGTGGATGTCCTGCCATCAGGTGTGGAAGAGGCCATAGCAGTCTGGTGAGTGGCGCAGTCTCTTTCTAGGCCCGTGATGTCACACAGCCTTTATAAAGTGCAATTCTATTGAAGTGAATGGGATTGAGCTGCCACACCAAGCCCAGCCACTACACAAGGAATGGAGATGTGTTTGCTATAATATTCGCAGGGCTTGTTTAAGAGCAGCGGTTCCTTCAGACAGCTGATCGGCAGGGGTGCTCGGATTTGGAAACCCCCCCCCCCCCCCCCCATTGATCTAATATTGATGACCTATCCTGAGGATGGGTCCATCAGTATTTATTTTCTTAAAAAAAACCTTTGGGGATTATACCAACTATGTACATCTGGAAGTCCTGCAGATGCAGAAAGACATTCTTGACTTCTGGAGATGAGACCAGGAGAACACAAGGCATGTTACAGGGGAAAGTTATATATTGTAGTTGCATATGTAAAAGAAATAGACACAGGTCCATCAAGTTGAGCTTTTCCTACTTGTATTTTTGAAGAACATGAGTCCTGGGATATCAGTAGAACTGATTGTTGTAGGAAGGTAGATACTACCTTGCCAGGGCCTTCTTTCTTAAAAACACTTCAACTACAGAAAGGGGGGCACTAAGGGGCCAGCACTACTAAAATGGGAGGCACTAAAGGGGCATAACTACTGTGATTGGGCACTTTGAGGGGGCACTAAGGGGACATTAATACCTTGATGGGGCACTAAGGGGACATGACTACCATGTGGGGGCTCTAAGGGGCATCACGACTATGGTAGGGCACTAAGGGGGAGTCACTACTATGTGGGGGTGCAGCATACGGGTGTTAACCCCTTAAGGACACAGGGTTTTTTCATTTTTGCGTTTTCGTTTTGCGCTCTATGCCTTCCAAGAGCCATAACTTTTTTATTTTTCCGTTCACATGGCCATATGAGGGTTTATTTTTTGCGGGACACGTTGTACTTTCCAACGCCATCATTTAATAATGCATACGGTGTAGTGGGAAGCGGGAAAAAAATTCCGAATGAGGTGAAATTGCAAAAAAAATGCAATTTCACCACAGTTTTACGGGTTTCTAAATTACGACGTTTGATTTGCGATAAAACTGACCATTTAGTTTTATTCTACAGGTCAGTACGAATCCGGCGATACCCAATATGTATAGCTTTTCTTGCGTTTTTTTTTTGTCGCCATGTTTTGACCGTTATAACGTATTTGTAAATAAGTGTATGGCGTTGTATGGGGGCTTATTTTTTGCGGGGCGATCTTAACTTTTAGTTGATACCATTATGGGGTGTGTAGGACTTTTTGATCGCTTTTTATTAAATTTTTTTTGAGGAAATGAAGCGTCCAAAAACGGCAAATCGGCCATTTGGGCGCTTTTTTCCGTTTTTCTGTTTACCGTATGGGAAATATATTTTTATATTTTTATACTATGGGCGTTTTCACACATTGCGACACCCATGATGTGTATTTTTTTATTTTTTTATTATTTTATTTTAATTTTGGGGAAAGGGGGTGATTTAAATATTTTTTTTATTTATTTTTTATTATTTTTTATTTTTTTTAATTTTTTACACTTTTATATAGATCCCATAGGGACCTATATAAATCAGTTACCTGATTGCTTTATCATAAACTCCAATACACTTGTATTGGAGTTTATGAGCATTTTACTACTTTCCTATGAAGCCCTATTGCTAACAAGGGCTCCATAGGAAATAGTAAGTGATAGCCTTAAGCTGAATGAAAGGCTCAAGGCTATCCCTTACAGCGCTCCGATTCTCCCGATCACCACTAGGGGGAGCCGGAGCGCTGCCGAAAGTTTTACTTTCGGTTTTAGCGCGTGCAGATGCCGTGATCAGGATTGATCACGGCATCTGCGGGGTTAAATGATCGCGGTCGGCAGCGCTGCCGACCGCGATCATCAGCTGCGGGGGTCAGCTACAGGAATCAGCCGGACCCCCGCAGCGATGGTGCCCACAGCGGCCAGGAGCGGGCGCCATCTTCAGGGACTGGACACATGACCTACCCATAAGTCATGTGTCCTTAAGGAGTTAATACCCGACACTGCAAAAGGTTTATTATGTGTATGTACCTTTAATTCATTTCCTGGTACAGGCCTGCAGGGGTAGTGTCTACTACAGCCACTAGAGGGAGATAGTACGCCCCACTATATATAGGTAGGCCCAAGCAGAGTAGAGGTAGTTCAGTGCAGACATGTGAGTCTGTGAAGTGTGTGTAGACCGAGTAGTCTGTGTGGGTCTCCTGAATGTCCTCAGTAGCAAGGGAAATCCTCCAAGTGTAAAGTACCAAGGATAGAAGCCGTCTAAGAGGTATTTGGGCCTTGGTTTATAAAGTAACCCAGGAATAGACAGGTCAGAAGAATTTAAGTCACCTGTATCTATAGAACCTGAGGAAATAGTGGAGAGTCAAATCCCTGTGCAGATTTAGGCCTGCTTGATCTAAGAGGAAGTACAACCTATATTAATCTGTGATCTATTCATCCGAAACTACTCTGCAACTGCTATGTATTAAGGAACTGCGCTTCCATCCATTTATATGCATGATTACTATCCAAGCTTCAGTAAAGTTCAAGTTCTGTTTTATTGCAACGTGGTTCCTCAATTACTCCTACTATCAACAAACAGTGTGCCACCGTTAATTGGCACTGGCGTCACGAACTCTACCTATAACTACCTGTCCTAGAAGAAGAAACAGAGAGTCGGCCTGTTCCAGGTTAGCGGTCATAACTGCACTACAACACCCAGGTACACTATTGAACCCTAACTCGAGTATGCTGCAGGGGTACTAAGGGGCATTCTACTGAGTGGGGCCTCAAGGGAGCCCTAACTACTGTGAGGAGCACTCCTCCTGCCCAGCCCTTGTATGGCGAGTGTAGGCGGTCTTGGGGAAGGTGTTTTTTTTTTTTGGGGGGCAATATAAACTTTTTTATGAGGCCCAGCCTTTTCTAGTTATGCCCCTGAGTGAATGTACAGTATTGGATGGGAGTCTATGTATTTGTAGGTACAGTCAATCTGTATATACAGTGACTTATCAAGCAGTTTCAGAGAGGGTTCAGGGTCTGCATTCACATGGTGGCGCTTCATATTACTAACGCTAGTTCATTTCTTTAACCCTGTTGATAGTTTTCAATAAAATAGACTTCTTTTTGGAAATGCAGTTGTATGTGAAATATATGATCATGCCAGAAAAATCTGAAGATTTTCACCAATAAGTAATATAGAACCAATAAAGAATAAAATACATTAACCCAATGAAAAAGTCAAGCTTGGTTCCATTCCTGAAAACCGACGCTAATATAAAAGTATATTATATCTACAGTTGAACAAAATGCCGTTCTGCTGGTAAGAAGCCATTTGAGGCAGGGGAGGGACTCTCTATAGGGTTTTTCAATGAGATGACTGACTGGATGTCCATGTGTCTGCCCCCATGACCACTTCTTTATCTCCCAAATATCCTGTTCTGAGACTCTTCTGAGACATTTACATACTGTACAATTAGTCCCTCGTTCCATAAGACGCACTTTTATAAGCTGCCATCCTTATGTTTTGTGCTCCTTTAACTTCTCACTTAATGCGTATGCAAAGTTATTAAAACAGTTAATCCCTTAGCTGTATTATGCTATAATATTACAGTAATGGATAGATTTAAGTATTGGAATGGCTTTTACAGGAGACCAGCTGTATTGCTAATTGGTGTAGTAATTTCTGCATGGAGTTTATTGTAGAGGTGGTTGCTCTGCATTCTACATTGCATTGTATTATCTGTCCATTTTTTTTTTGGTGCATTTATATATAACCAAAGACGTTAAAGCCAGGTATTATACCAGATAAATATTTGTCTATAGGGTCATCTTGGAAGAATCTGGACTAGGATATTAGCTTTACTTGGTCCTAGTTAAGGCATTTATTTATTGTTCATATCTATTAAAGCTCTCTGGGATTTTCATATTGATGGACTATCCTCAGGATAGGTCATAAATGTAACATTGATGGGGGTCCGAATCTGACTGGATAAGGAGGGGAATCGGGAACTGCTGCCCCCCCCCCTTCCTTATTGCCTTGGTTCTGTTGGTTCCCCCCCCCCCTTTTTTCTCTGCCTGCGGGGGTGAGAGTTGGTGGGCGGCCTGGGTCTAGCACCAGGCAGGGTTCCAGCAGCGTGTGGGTTAAAACACCTCTGTACTGATTGCTGCCCCCTCCTCTTCCCTCCAGTGCTCAGGAGAGCCTGCCCCCACAGTATATATTCCTCACCCCTCTCTTATTCCCCCCTTGGCCGGCCAGCGGTTTTTACAGACCCTTACCTGGTGTGCCAGCATGTCCGCAGGTGACCCTCTTATGGCAGCTTTCCTAGTGAGAATACAGAAAGGGCGATGGCTGGCTGCGCCGAGGATCCAGATGTCCGCACCTGCGCACTGGTTTCCCGATTACTGGCAGAAGCATCAGGGTATCCTGTGCCCAGGCCTGTACGGCGACACTCCTGCAAGCGCCGCATCGGAGGGCTGTCCTTACTGTGCGCCACTTGCAGTACTGTGACGTATGGGCAGGCGCCTGCACACAGGATCCCCCGATGCTTCTGCCAGTAATCGGGAAACCAGTGCGCAGGCGTGGACATCCGGATCCTTGGCGCAGGCGCGGGATTTGGCCACTAGAGGAGGAGGACAAGCTGAAAACACTGGGCGGGCCGTCTGGGTGAAAGGGGGTGTGCACAGTTATGAAGATGAGTGCGCAATGTGGGCACAGAAAGATGTGAGTGTTGAAATTTTTTTTTTGGGGTTAAAGACTCCCTTTAATGAAGGACATTGCAGATTCGCTGGACTTTGCAAGTATAAGCACGAGTGTTCTACTTGTGGAGGTCCACACGCTGCTGCTCGGTGTTCACGTCCCCAAGGCAAAACACCTCGGCCCCCCCCCTCCCATGGTGACCCTAAGGACGCGGGTGACCGAAGCTGGAATAGCGCCTTGGCTAGATCTGTACCCCAATAAACCCGCTTCCGCCCAGTTGCGTTTTGGTTTTACGTTCGGTTTCTTCATTCCTTTTCTCCTTAGTAGAGATCCCATTTTTTCGGACAACCTCAAGTTGGCCAAGGATCACCCAGAGGTGCTCCGGGCGAAGGTGTTTAAAGAAGTGTCTATGGGTAGGATGGAGGGCCCCTTTGTTTCCCCGCCATTCCACAATTTCTGCTCTGGGTGTAGTCCCCGAGAAGGAACTGGGAAAGTTCCGTCTTATACATCACCTTTCTCACCCAAAGGGCACTTCAGTTAATGATGTCGTCCCTCCGGAAGATGCCTCGTACTCATATGTGTCTTTTGACAGGGCCGTCGCCCTGGTCAAGGAGGTGGGCCGCGGTGCCCTCCTGGCGAAATCCGATATGGAATTCGCTTTTCCCCTTCTCCGGGTCCACCTGGATTGCTACCATCTGTTGGGCTGTTGTGTGGACGGTCTGTATTATTATGATACTTGCCTTCCCATGGGTTGCTCTATATCTTGCCATTACTTTGAAATGTTCAGTTCCTTTCTTGAATGGTTTGTTCGATACGAGACTGGTTCCTGTTCCATTATCCATTATTTTGGTGATTTTTTGTTCATTTCCCCGGGGGAGGGTTGCCGGTTCTTATTGAACACCTTTCTATATTTTATGAACCATTTCAGGGTCCCAATAGCACCCGACAAAACTGAAGGTACGGTCACCATATTTGCATTATTAGCTCCTTAAAAGCGGATTTACGGGTTTGGAAGGTTTTCCATTCCTCCTACAATGGCCATACTTGCTTCCTGGCTGGCGAATGCACCAATTCCACTGCTGCCACCCAGCTGACTCCCGACCATGCTAGCGACTTGCTGGCTCCGCTGCTGCCTGACAGACAAGCTGCCACCCTCTTCTCCTGATGATGACGAAGCCCCTTCTTCACCTGGCTCACAAGTGCGATCGGCTTCATCATCATAGAGTAGTGTCTGCACATCACTGATGTCCTCCTCAACTGCCTCTGGGTTAGGAGCCTCTGACTACTCACAACACAAGCTCCCGTGCCACTCTCCTCATCACTACTTGCCCGCCTAGCGGAGGAGGCAACGGATGTCTCCTACACATCTTGGCTGGGCAGTTGCCGCTGACTGTCCTCTAGTAGCTCTGTCTCGCTGAAAAGTGAAACTGAGCCCACTGCATGTAGTACTTCTCATGGTGAGCGAACAGAAAAGGTCAGAGGCAGATTGAGGACAGGTGAGGGCACAGGGCCATGCCAACTAAGGGTTGTGTCTGACGAACCCACCGACTGTTGGTTGGGGGTGTCTGATGTCACTTGGGATGACGTGGATGACCGAGTTAGACAATCAAGAACCGCTGGCTTGCTGGGCAAGACACGACCTCTAGATGACACCAGCCTCTCACTGCGACTGCTGCTGCCACGACCCCTTACTCTGCTGCGACCTCTGCTTGCGCCAGAAACATTCAGGCCTCTGCCACTCCTCTGTGCATGGCCTGGCACTTCTCTGCCTGACATACTTGTAGCTAAACTAAACAAATTAAACGGAAATTAAAACACCCCTAAAAGCGAAAAATATATTTTTCTTTTTGCACTGAAGTAGGCCACTAAACGCTTTTACCACAAATAACTGCTGAAATGCACTGAGAATATATTTTTCTTGTTGCTATAAAATACACCCTATACGCTTCGACCAGAAAAAAATTAAAGAGTGAAGTGCCTATATATATTTCTTATATTTCCTCTTGTCATGAGGAAGGACCTTGAATATGTGATGGTCTGAAACATGTTGACTTTAGCATCCTGTATGGAAGTTTTTATTACCGCAGAATAAAGATACAAGATTTTTCTACCACTATTTTTGGAGCTGGACATCTCTTCCTTTCCTGCTATTTGTTGTCGCCTCCAGGTGCGACCTCTGTGCTCAGATAGTGGACTAACAGGTGAGAGCTGCCTATGTTTCTTGTAGTACTGAAATACACCCCTACGCTTTCAACAGAAATAACTGCAACAGTGCAGTGTGTATATATTTTTCTTTTTTTACTGAAATACGCTCCTGTACAATTTCACCAGAAATAACTGCAACAGTGCAGTGCGTGTGTATATATATATATATATTTTTTTATTTTTTTTTACTCAAATACGCCCCTATACGCTTTCAACAGAAATAACTGCAACAGTGCAATGCGTATATATTTTTCTTTTTTTACTGAAATACGCCCCTATATGCTTTCACCAGAAATAACTGCGGAAGTATATTGAGAATGTATATTTCTTGTTGGACTAAAATAGGCCACACTTTCACCAGAAAAATATTAAAGAGTGAAGTGCGTATATATATTTTTTGTTGCACTGAAATATGCCCCTATATGCTTTCACCAGAAATAACTGCAACAGTGCAGTGCATATATACTTTTCTTTTTTACTGAAATACGCCCCTATACGCTTTTAACAGAAATAACTGCAGAAGTGAAATGCGTATATATTTTTCTTGTAGTACTGAATAAGATACTAAAATATAAGCCTCTTAAGGCTTTTCAACATAATACTTGCAGCCCAATAACAAAAAGCTGGAATGACAGAGCTGTCTAATGACTATTTGGATCCCCAAATAATATTTCCCTGCACTTGTTAATCACTTTTCTACCAATATCCCTAGCGCCTTCTGACATCTCTCCCTGCACTAAGATGCTGTGAAAGGATTCCTCCCTATCCTTTCCCTGCACCTATAAATCATTTTTCTGTCTTTTTTTTCCACAATTCTTTTTCCACTTGCTGTCCCTAGTGCCTTCACACATCTGTCCCTGCACTCTAAACACTGAAAAATGTCTGACTGTAAGATGGCAGCTATATTAGGGCTGTGACATCACAGGGCTGGCTGGCTGCTCATTAGCTGCATGCAGGCATGTCAGTCTTGGTGATCCCGCCTTCCCAGAGTTCCTTGCCCAATGTCCTCAGTCCTCACACATGTAGCCGCCATTTTAAGAAAATTGTGATTCATTACCACGAAGCGAGAGTAAATTCGCATTCTTTGGAAATCAAATTTTTCCTGAAATTCTAAATGAATTCCACTACATCAGTTCAATTCGCTCATCTCTAGTGATTACCCTAAAGGCTTTGGTATCCTAAAGGATACCAGTTATGGTTATGTGCATGTGTCATGGACATTCCCGGGAGGTCAGTGAGACTTGCAACACGTGGTTTGATGGGTTCCTTGTGGATCAATTCATGTCTGTGTTGTTTCTGGTAATGGCCACACCCCTTGCCTCAGGTGTTTCTTATGTGGTCATTTAACCTTCCCTATTTATTGTGGCTTCTCCCACCATGCTGTGCGGTTTATAGCTTCAGTTTTGTTGCGGATTGCTGGTGTTTGGATCTCTGAGGAGTTTCTGTGCTTCCACAGCCATTTGAAGTTAAGTGTTTTCTTCCCCTTTTGTTTATTGTTTGGGTTTTCTTGTGTTGCTCTTTCCCTGTTATTTGTGTTTAGGCCTGAGCGAGACTCCTGTTCGTTCTACCGTTTGGAGGAACAGGTTGTCTCTTGTTCTGACATTAGTACCAGGGTCCTATAGGGTGAGTTAGGACTCTATGTTACTTTGTATGAACTCACCTACCTCTGGGGTCAGTTCATACTTGCAGTCAGTCAGGACTTTGATTAGGGTTTATCTAGGAAGTGACCTGCTCCTTTCCCTAGTTTCCAGGCCTTTTACCCTCACCGCTTTCCCTCCTACACTCGGTGTGGGTTTCCCTCCCACAATGAAGCGTGACAGCATGAAGCCTAAGGGCATGCACCTAGAAGACATGTGAAAACCATCTGAACATGATTAGAGTGGGTGAAGGGATGGAAGTAGATACATGGAAGAGAATGAAGGGCTTTTCAGGGATCAGTGGGGGATAATCTTTGGGACCACTATGGGTTCTACATCAAAGAAACATTTAAAAAAGTGTTGAGGAAATTACTGTGTGCTTCATATAGGCAGATTTGCCAACAGTTCCAAATTTGCAGGCACTGTCCCTAAATTTTAGAGCCAATGCCAGTAAATTTGGGCTTTACTGAAAATGGTTAGGGCTTGTGTCCCACTCCTGGGACCGTACATAAATATCCCAAATTTACCAATAATAATGTTGGTATATTGATTCAAATGTGCCCAAACACAGGGAATGGTATTTGGTCAAAGACCTTATTTGTTCAAACAAAACTTGAGAGCCCATGTTTCATTTCTTAAACCTGCTTTGGAAAAGTTTAACCCTTAGTTCTGATGTTTTGGCATGGACAATTAGGCCAGAATCTATATTAGGGTACCATCTACAGAGTACAATGATGATGCCACCAATCACCCAACAAATGTGCAAATGATTGCTCATCCCACATTCAATTTGAATCAGGCCATGTAAAACCGAGCCCCAATTGACTAGATTGGTGCGCATTTTGGGTTCAGATTGCCACGCATAAAAGGATTTCTAGGTTTGATAATTGATAACCAAGTCCAGATTCCCATCACAACCGCAGCCAACAAGATGTCACATTCATGGTCAGCAATAGTCCTTTCCTAGTAAGGCAAAGAGTAGTGTGCCTTCTAGTAATGTAACTAGTTATTCCTTTAAGGCAATGTATTTAATTAGATATGCATCCTCAGGCCTCTTTTGTACAGGTGATACACTCCATACTATACACCAAATGTTGTGCAAGACAGGACGCTCGAAATCTGGAGTGCAGGTTATTTCCTTAAGGCTCAGACATCTCTACATTTTTTTAAAAAGAACAATTCTATTGCCTCAAACAATCCTAGCATGTATGCTGACTTAATGAGCACCTGTCTGTAAGAATTGAAAAAAATGTTTTCTTTATAAGAAAAAAAGACATTAATTTTGGCTAACATCAAACAGAAGGAAGAGAAGGTGATGTGAAGAATGTGAAGCTTCTTGATGAAGTTTCATTGGAAACAAGAACTGGACCACAAGGCTCAGATAACCTTCAAACATGCCTGAACGGAAAATGTACAAGGCAATGCGAGAAGTATGGAGCCAATATTAATCTCAGGTCAGGTGTTCAGGCTGTAGACAAACCTGTGCAATGACGGAACAAATAGAAGAAAAAGATAGTGAAACCACCATAATCTAATCAAAAAGCCAAAACAAGCAGTATATATAGATTCGGTGTGGTCTTTACTTCTAGTCAGGTCCATTACCATTACCAATGTTGAGGTCAGTTCCTATAAATGATGCCTGAAGATAACCTACAAGGTTAATGTGTTGGGTTTCATTGAAGTTCTGGTGGTGCTCCTGGGTAGGAATGTGTAGGAACTTGTCTTTATAATGTTTAGCACTAGGGGTTCCCTATCCTAGCCCTAGGCCAGGCAAACCACAATAGCATTGTTTAGTATTAGTAGACTATGTAATGTTACAGTGTAGAAATGGTGGGCTGTCCCTTATGTAACCATAGTTGTAATACAGATGCACCCCATCCAATCTTAAGACAATTTCATGGAAGATCCTACCATGTACACCCCTTCAACCCTGCACAGGGCCACCACTTAAGGGCAGCACCCATCAACAGAACAAAAATAGAAAAGTGAAGACAACATAAATACTGTAAGGGGAAGAATCAGGGTTACCCTCCTTACAATCTTTGCCGCATCTGACATATTAATATAATCTGAACCAATGAAAAGGAGAAATGAGGAGTTGGAGCTGAGCCAACAGTGGAATGGAACAGATTCTTGCCATCTATGTTCAACATGAAAGCTTTATTGGGGACAATGCGATTTGGCACTGAACCAGTGTCTTGATCGGGCCACTGGTTTAGTGCCAAAATGCGTTGTCACCATGAAAGCTTTTCTCTTGAACCTCGTTGGGAAGAATCTGTTCCATTCCACTGGCGGCACAGCTCCAGCGCTTCATTTCTCCTACTCTTTGGATCTGCTTTGCTTTCGAGGAAGACGCAGCAGCCAGACATACGTGGTATTCACCACATGGCCTTCATTTGAGTGCCTAATTAGAAAAACCAATTAAAGTGAGCCTCTACCTCTTTGAGTTTCATATTGCATCATTCCTATTGCCGATACTACCTATGGTGCACTGTGTATGATTTTATCTTCTCATATTCATAGAAGCTGCACAGTAACAAATTAGAGGGATAACAGAGACTTAACGCCGAAAATAGAGCTAATTGTTTCATAATCTTTGCCTTTGTACGTGGACAGCTGACATGAAAATGGCATCAAGTGTTCTTTACGTCAGTGTCTGACGCGTCTTACAGACTCCTGGTATTGCTCGAGGTGTCACTCACCTCCCAAGTGCTATCACAATCTGTGACCTGAAACCTTAAGTGAGAAAGTGAAAAGCCCTGTCATCTTAAGCTGAAAAATAGTTTGTAATGGCGATAATAACATGTTTGTGTCATCAGCAGCCAGGTAAAGACATGCCTTTCTCTAATTCTCCTCAGGGCCTTTCTGTCAATCAAATTCACACTTTACCATTGACCCTTTCGTGAAACTAAAAGGAATGACCACTTTCCTTTGTTTAACTATGCTGTGATATTCCTACACCCCCACCCAACTTTTACCAGGCAGATTTACCACTCTTATGGGAGCTGTAATGGTGTCCATAAAGAAGGTTACTCTACTTCAGAAATGGTAGAATAGATTTTTTTTAACAACAGAGCTACTCAGTAGCTTTTTGTTTTAGGGCTAAATTTGCCCACACACGTCCATAGGGGTTGGCTGAATGCCCTTGCCTCCAACAGCTATTACCTCAGACTCTTCCATACACATGCACATTTAGCTCGGCCAAGTGTACACGTGTTTTCAGTGGGAAGAGGAGAATAAGGATCTACCAGACTCCGCTGGTGGCCGCTTATCACCAGGGGGAAGAAAGGATTGGGTATGATAAAATTCAAGAAGCGGATTATTCTTCCAATTGGGGAAAAGATGGGTTTCCTTCTTGTTCGGCTATCATTTCTTTTATGTGTATGAAACCAATAGCTATCTGTTTCACATGGATTTCCGCATTACTGCTGGATGCCCAGACTAATATAGAAACCCCAAAATGATCTGTGTTAGGTTCTCTAGAACCCAAGAGAGTTCAGAAGTTATGACATACTTGCCAACATTTGTAAGTGGTGATGAGTGTGGCATGCCAAGTGTGCTACCGGTATGGACGTGTGCTCTTTACATAGAACACAGCGCCTCTCGTGTTTCACTCCACCTTCTTTGTTGAGTGCTTTGCCCATTTTGTGCATCACCCTACCCCCTTTCTATGGCGCCCTGCTCCCTTCAATTAACTTATGCCGCCACATACAGTTAAAGTACATGGACAAACAACCAGGTAGCAAGGGCTCCACCTTCAGCTCTATAAGACGCAGGCTGCACATTTCAATAATCATTGTTGCCTCGTAGGCAATAGCCGTTGACTCTTTTCTTAGATATCTGCATCAAACAAGAATGATTGTTGTGTCCATAGGTGCTGCCACGAAAGGTTTAGACGAAAACAGGCCACTGAGGATAATGACAGATCTCACCTTTGCTCTCATTTAAGAGATGCAGAGACACCCTGATCTGACACACCTTACTGTCACTGCCTTAGGCCAATTGAAATGGATTGTGCTTTTCACACAAATTGCATCCTGAACATCTTACAAAATGTGCAAGAAGTGTTGGCATGAAGAATGGTCTCTTACTCGTCAAGTCTCATCGAAGAGTTGCCAGAAGGGCCAGGGGCATATGAAGGATGTAAACACATTAACATACAGAGTTAAACATATACTCCGCGGCAAGTATAAAAAAAAATTATTAAAATAAAGTTGTGGAACAGAGCAAAAAACTTAGGAACGCAGTGGCTTTACAGGTTTTCCGGTCCCATAATGATATTTTCATCTGCTCAGAGTTCCTCCAAACACTGTATATTTTTGCCCAATACACCAGATTTTTATGTCAGCGCTTTCCTTCTCCTGTTCCCAGCATAACTCCATCCTGCCCATTTTCTGGAACTTCCTGTTTTCATCACAGCATGCTTTGTTCCTTAATGTTTTTAGCTAACCTTGAGAGATGAGTTGTACGGAGCATGAGTACTGCAGAGGGAACAGTGTGGCAGCCTGGCAGGTGGAGCAACCCTTATGTCTATTATGTCTATCAGCTTAAGGCTCACAGGAATCCTATTACAATTTCCCTGTGTCTGCTATAACAACACATCAGCATCCCATGATCGCTTTCAGAGTTTCGATGAGCGGATGGTGCCTTTGTCAATCAACTTTCATGCAGCAGTCGCTATTGACAGGATCAGAGTTATCTCCAATCCCAGCATGTTGCAGCTGACACCCACTGCTAATGGTATGAACTCCTAAACCATTGTGATGCCTTAATAGGATACCATTTTGTTTTAAGCCCTCCCAATGTAGGTCATGGGGCATGAAGGAGGTAAAGAATAGTTAAAGGAATTGTCCAGTTTAGTAAACCTATTTAAATATACCATATTTAGGAATTCTAAATTCTTTCTAGAGAAAGGTCCCCTAATTATCTCTTGGCCAAAGTAAAAAAGGATTATAAAGAGAACTTCTCACTCTGGAGGACCTGTCCTGTTCTGTTCTACAGACAATCTATTCAATTGAACAGACAAAGTTTAATGCTTCATTAACCAATGGATACACTGCAGGCCTACTAAGTACTTACACACAGGTTTTCCAAATCTTACTGCTAATCACTGAGGGTCCCAACAGGTTGTCTAGACACTTTGGGATTAGCTTACGATCAAGAGACGCATATAATAAGTATGAATAGCCGAACGTGAACAACCCACACATAAATACAGTACTATAGCCCAAGAATGTGCAGCAAACCCCTGAGGAGCCGGTGCAGATCATGGGAGTGGTAGTGGCCTGATGTAGTGTGTCACAGTGTTTTACCTCAGGCAGTCCCTGTCTGGGGTTGAATGCAGTGAAAAGGGTGATGATGAAAGAAACCAGGCAGAGATTGTTGAATAAAGAACTTCTTTCTCTACTTAGTGCAAAAGCAGGTAACAGCACATCCAGCCGCAGTTTGTACAAAGTGCAATTTCTCTCCTCCGAAATAATGGGGTATGGTGGTTGGCAATGTGGATGACGGTGGCACTTAGACGTCATCTGCTAGCTGACTCTGTCTCTCTCTGGATTATCTCCCTTCCAATTAAATAGTTCCAGCTATAAAGGATGTGTCTCAATTTAGGAGTATTATTCATCAAAAATTATCCAGCAATTAACAACCCCCCCTCTTAAAATATCACTTTTAATTATTATCACTAAAATTATTGCTGATACCACGGTCACTTAACTAAACCCCACCCTATACTAATAGACAAACACAGATACCATCTTTGTCATCATCTGTATGTCACAACTGACATCAACCATATAGATATTTAATATTGGGTAGGCCGAGGAAGATATAGGTAATTGGGTTGATCCTACTGCTAACCCTGCGATTTACCCTGCGTCTCTTCCTTTGCCCATGGACGGCCCCTAATGGTGGGACCTCCCTGTCCTCGTGCCTAAGGCTGAATCACCCTTGGTCTTACCCTGATCTAGTTACATAAAGAGGCAAGGGACTTACGGACTAGATTTTTAAATAGAGGATATCCACAGGGCTGCCTTAAAAAGGCCTTTTTGGACGCTGCTGAACAGGACCGCACAAAACTGCTTGTCCCCAAAATAAAGAAACAGCAGGAGAGCAAGATACGTATAATATCGATGTTTGACTCCAGGAATGATCAAATTAAGACGATTCTGGAGAGGTACTGGCCAATCCTCAGAATGGATAGAGATATAGTGGACGTCCTGAGCGAACGACCAGGGTTAACATATAGACGAGGGAGGAATCTACGAGACCGCTTAGTCCATAGCCACTATGTATCACCACGACGAGAGGGGACATGGCTGGATCGGAAACCAGTGGGGATTTTTAGATGCGGGTCCTGTAAAGCCTGTGAATATATCTGTCCAGCAAAAAATATCACCTGTTCCGCAACTGGACAGATATTTGCAGTTAGAGACTTCTTTAATTGTCGTAGCAAAGGTGTGATCTATCTCTGCCAATGCCCTTGCCCATGTGATTACGTGGGCAAGACCACTAGGGAAGTGAGGAGGAGAATACTGGAACATATAAATGATATAACAAATAAGAGAACCACACCCGTTGCATCCCATATGATAGAAAAGCATGGAGGAAATCCGCACCTCCTGAGATTCTTTATATTGGAGGCAGTACCTGAGTCGGCAAGAGGTGGAAATTGGGATCGCAAGATCCTTCAAAGGAATGTGCCTGGATACATAGATTTAGATCACAGGCGCCCATAGGACTTAATGAGAGATTGGATTTCTCGTGCTTCCTATAATGGCTTCCCTCTACGAACATAGCCTTGCTGTAATATGTTGATATAAATGTCCCATTTCTGGCCGGAGGTGCATGAAGCACCCATATATGACGTCAGCAAATGTCATCATAGCTGCTTTATGTGTACACTTTGTTTTGTTGAATAACTAAACTTCACCTGACAAACTAACCCTAGTCCTATTGATATATGAACTTAACCCCTTATCTGTATCTCCCCTTATATCAACATATCACCATCCCGATAATAATGCTATTATCTATGTCCTTATCACATGCTATATTATTGGATCATGTATTTGGTCCTCATATTATAGCATAGGACAAAATTAATAGTAGCACACCAATGGAGAATTTAATAAGTGATCTTCGCCCCATTTACCGTAGGGCTGGATGTTAGGTGACCAGCCATGAACGAATGGAGATTTTGACGTGCGTTCCATAGACAGGAAATGTCCTGCGCTCCATACACCGGAAGGCTGACATCAGGTGACCAGCTACAATCAAGCGGGGCGCACGATGCGGCGATGCATTCCACCAACAGGTAACCATGCGTTCCATATACCGGAAGGCTGGATATCAGGTGACCGGAAGACTGAATATCAGGTGACCAGCTGTTGTTGGGTGGGACGCGCGATGCATCGATGCGCTCCACTGACAGGAAACACGTAAGAGCGATGGCACATTAGGACAAGGGAGGGAACGTCTTTCCTATACGCCCATCTCACGTGGTGAGAGGTATGGGCGGTGCTAGGATTTAGGCGGTGGATCGTGATTGGCGCAGTGATCATGAGTGGGGGATTTAAAAGGGGATAGGCTGGGGTTCTTTTGAATCATGGCGTCAGAGGAGGAACATGGGGTTGAGCAGTGACATGTAAGTAACCTGAGTATATAGGCACTATTGATAGGTAAATCTGTGCTAGTTGAGTGGGGATGTGTCTATGTATGGGCACGTTGTTAATGTATGATGGGACCTTTATTTGCCTCTAGGTGAGGAGAGGCCATATCGTCATTCACGAGCGTGACATAACGCCGAGTGAATTGGCACAAGTAAGTGCACCTCTCAGTCCCACTATGCATGTATAGACGTGCGCACGCATATATATACATATGTACTTAGCCTAATTGGCACTTTACTTCATCTTTTAGGTCACATGCCTGCTGAAAGGATATCCCGTGATACTTGCACTTTATCAAAGACAACTCCTCTTGACACTTGAGCTATATCAGGTTTTCTATATAATTTTTTATCACATCAATCTGGGACACTGATGCCCGTCTGGCCTCCTGATGAACTTCAGTAATCTGAAGGGAAACGCGTCGAGGTTTAAAATATAAATATTTAAGGCATAATGAAATATGATGTGAAAAAGTATATTGATTGATAATTGGGGTGTTAAGTCCTAATAAGCCCACCTTTCAGACCCTGAACCTAGGGTTACCCTGAGTCTGGAGGTCTGGATGCACCAGATTGTTCAAAGGAGACTCGGTGATGTAACAGACCGTTTCTGCAGACAAGGGGTAAAAACCGTTTAGGCGATCGGCCCCCTTTACAGAGATATAGGCACAGCTACTGCAGAACACCAAACTCCCGAACTGGATACAAAATAGCACTCCAACTCCCGTACTGGAACCTCCCAAATAGCTGCTAGCAGACGAACAGGAAAATCAGACAATCAGCTTACACTCCTGGCAATCAGTCTCTAACAGCATACAGTGAATCCCCCCCAAGAACGAGACAAGGCTCTGTGTTGAGGGTCCAGCAGTGGTCTGAGGTGCTGGCACACCCAGCCTGGTTTTTATTACAGTCTTGCAAATACAGGACCGCCCACAGGGAGGTATAAAATATCCAGTAACATATTAGTTGCAACCCACAGATTCCCTCCCCTTATCCTGAGAGGTAACCCAATTACACATACTTTTTACCACAATGCATCCTGGCTTCCTCTCCTCTGTTCAGGAGACAATTGAGAAGTAATTAAATTATCTCCCAGGACAGAGACAAGACTCCATTATGCACATGGTTAGCACAAAGCATTAAAATACTGTACAATACACAAAGTCCCATTTTATACATAAAACACAGACATGTCAGAGACAAGACTCCATTATGCACATGGGGACACAAAACAAGCATTACTGTTAAAATACACCAGGTAAGACACATTACATTAAAACTATACATGTAACATATCCCCAGATAGCTCAGGTCTGAGCGCACATTATTAAGTGAATGGCGCTCAGACCACACGAATACAGTTTAATCGCCATGGAGCCAAAGTCTTTACAGTCAGTTTCATACGAATGGGCTCCATGGGATTCCTATCTGGGGTATAACACATTCAACCAAAACTACCGAACCCCAGGCAGAAAAGCACGAATTAAGCTTTTCTGCAGGTAAAAAAAGATGTCTTTTAACAGGGGGCCATAGTCCAAAGGCAGCAGGCGAGCAACCAGGCTTCTCCAATGCAATGTGGCGAGATTGGTCTCGTCACAGGTGATATCATAACTAGAGACCTTCACTGGATTGAGTGGACTTAATTAATTGTGACGTATACACCAACTGTTGTCATCTCTGTATCTCAAACAACTGGCACTAGTCAATGTTGTAACTAGATCAGGGTAAGACCAAGGGTGATTCAGCCTTAGGCACGAGGACAGTGAGGTCCCACCATTAGGGGCCGTCCCTGGGCAAAGGAAGAGACGCAGGGTAAATCGCAGGGTTAGCAGTAGGATCAACCCAATTACCTATATCTTCCTCGGCCTACCCAATATTAAATATCTATATGGTTGATGTCAGTTGTGACATACAGATGATGACAAAGATGGTATCTGTGTTTGTCTATTAGTATAGGGTGGGGTTTAGTTAAGTGACCGTGGTATCAGCAATAATTTTAGTGATAATAATTAAAAGTGATATTTTAAGAGGGGGGTTGTTAATTGCTGGATAATTTTTTATCTCCCTTCCAGCTTTACTCTAGCACCTGGAGAACTGGGCCGACTTCTCTGTCAGCTACAGGCTCTATCGTAGGGATGGTCTGCACCTCAATGGGGAAGGGGCATCTGTGTTAGGGGAGAAGATGGCTAAAAGGTTGGAGGACTGTTTAAACTAGGGACTGGGGGGGAGGGTAATTACATTATAGGATGGGAAGATAGTGCAAAACAATAATAAATTATTAATAGGAGTTTTTTTTATAAACCACCTAATATACCAGAGTCCACAGAAAATCTATTACTAAACAAGATAGACGAGGCGGCAAATCATAACGAGGTCATTATTATGGGAGACTTCAACTACCCAGATATAGACTGGAAAACTGAAAGCTGTACATCTCATAAAGGAAACAGGTTCTTGGCAATAACCAAAGACAATTACCTTTCTCAAGTGGTTCAGGACCCGACTAGAGGGACGGCCATACTGGACTTAGTATTAACCAATAGACCTGATAGGAACAACAGATGTGCAGGTTGGGGGACACCTGGGAAATAGTGACCATAAAGTAATAACCTTCCAGTTGTCATTCAAAAGAGCGTTTCTACAGGGAGGAACAAAAATACCAATCTTCAAAAAAGCTACATTTAGCCAACTAAGAGAAGCCATAGGCCTTACTAACTGGGACAAAGTCCTCAAAACAAAAAATACAGCCACAAAATGGGATATTTTTAAAAGCATTGTAACATCTAATTGTGAGAGGGACATACCTTATGGGAATAAAAGGTTAAGAAACAATAAGAAACCAATGTGGATAAATAGAACCGTAAAGAAAGCAATAAATCAAAAAGAAAGCATTTAAATCACGAAAACATGAGGGTAGGGAGAAAGAACTTAAAAACTATAAGAAAAAAAAAAGAATATGTAAAAAACAATAAAAGCAGCCAAACTAGAGACCGGGAGATTAATTGCCAAAGAGAGCAAAACTAACCCTAAAATGATCTTCAATTATATAAATGGTAAAAAGTATAAATCCGAAGGTGTCGGCCCTTTACAGAGTGATGGGGGGGAGTTGCAGAGAGCATCGAGGAGAAAGCAAAGCTGTTAAATATTTTTTTCTCCACTATATTCACTGAAGAAAATAAACTGTCAGATGAAATGCAGAATGTAAAAGTAAATTCCCCATTAAAAGTGCCCTATTTGACCTAGGAAGAAGTACAGCGGCATCTTAAAAAGATTAAAATAGACAAATCGCCAGGACCAGATGGCATACACACCCGTATCCTAAGAGAATGATGTAATGTCATAGCCAGACCCTTATTATTGATATTTAAGGACTCTATACTGACAGGGACTGTTCCACAGGATTGGCGCATAGCAAATGTGGTGCCAATATTTAAAAAGGGTCCAAAAACCGAGCCCTGAAACTATAGGCTGGTAAGTTTAATATCTTTCATGGGTAAACTGTTTGAAGGTTTTCTAAGAGATGCTATCTTAGAGCACCTCAATGAAAATAAGCAAAGAACGCCATATCAGCATGGCTTCGTGAGGGATCGGTCATGTCAAATTAATTTAATCAGTTTCTATGAGGAGATAAGTTCTAGACTTGACAGCGGCGAATCAATGGATGTCGTATTTCTGGACTTCTCCAAAGCATTTGACACCGTACCTCATAAAAGGTTAGTATATAAAATGAGAATGCTCGGACTGGGAGAAAATGTCTGTATGTGGGTAAGTAACTGGCTGAGTGACAGAAAACAGAGGGTGGTTATTAATAGTACACACTGAGATTGGGTCACTGTCACTAGTGGGGTACCTCAGGGGTCAGTACTAGGCCCTGGCCCTATCCTCTTCAATATATTTATTAATGATCTTGTAGAAGGCCTGCACAGTAAAATATCAATTTTTGAATTGACACTCAAGAGGACAGTATACTGCTACAGATGGATCTGGATAGATTGGAGGCTTGGGCAGATAAGTGGCAGATGAGGTTTAACACTGACAAATGTAAGGTTATGCACATGGGAAGGAATAATGCAAGTCACCTGTACATACTGAATGGTAAAACACTGGGTAACAGTGACATGGAAAATGACTTTTAGTGAACAGCAAACTAAGCTGTAATGATCAGTGTCAGGCAGCTGCTGCCAAGGCCAATAAGATAATGGGTTGCATAAAAGGGGCATAGATGGCCGTGATGAGAACATAGTCCTACCACTTTACAAATCACTGGTCAGACCACACATGGAGCACTGTGTACAGTTCCGGTCTCCTGTGAACAAGGCAGACATAGCAGAGCTGGAGAGGGTTCAGAGGAGGGCAACTAAAGTAATAACTGGAATGAGGGATCTACAATACCCTGAAAGATTTTCACTTTAGAAAAAAGACGACTGAGGGGAGATCTAATCAGCTATGTATAAATATATCAGGGGTCAGTACAGAGATCTCTCCCATCATCTATTTATCCACAGGACTGTGACAAGGGGACATCTTCTGCGCCTGGAAGAAAGAAGGTTTGTACACAAACATAGAAGAGGATTCTTTACGGTAAGAGCAGTGAGACTATGGAACTCTCTGCCTGAGGAGGTGGTGATGGTGAGTACAATAAAGGAATTCTAGAGGGGCCTGGATGTATTTCTGGAGTGTAATAATATTACAAGATATAGCTACTAGAGATGGGACATTGATCCAGGGAGTTATTCTGATTGCCTGATTGGAGTTGGGAAGCAATTTTTTTCCCCTTAGGTGGGGAAAAAAGGCTTCTACCTCACAGTTTTTTTTTTTTGCCTTCCTCTGGATCAACTTGCAGGATAACAGGCCAAACTGGATGGACAAATGTCTTTTTTCGGCCTTATATACTATGTTACTATGTTACCTGTGGCTGTATGTATCCACTGACAGCTCCCGTGATGGTGTCTTAACTTTTTACCCACCACTTTGCAGCAGAGTATTATGGCTTTTTTGCTCAATCACTCTGCTGACTCTAATACACTGTAGCTTGCCATTCATCTGTGACCTAGGACCCTGCAGTCTCCCTGTAGTAATTACATCCTCCTAGCAGAATCGCCTCTGTGGGCCATCTGGGGCAATTAAGTCCTCCTAGGTGAGCCACCTCTGTGTCCCACCTGGAGGAGCGGGAGATGGATTTCATTCTCCCTTACTCTCCTCTCTAAAACTCCCTCGCTTAGCCCCACCCTTGGCAGGAACTCAGACCAGCTCACTCCTACCACGGGGCGAGGAATAGAATGGTAAGTTCCATTCCTGTTACCAAGCATTGTCAACTGTACCCCATCTGCTGGTGAACAAGGTACATTACATTCACATTGCATATAAAACGGTAAACATTTGAAGATACCATAGTAGTACCACCAGGTCTGGGGTATTATAAATGCACCCACAAATAGCCTTCTTGATCGGTCGCCCATTGAAAGTAGAGCCAATATTCTTATGATACTAAGGAAATGAACAACATATCACAGAATAAAATCTGGTTTAGGTCGTGAGAGAACTTCTCAATGCAGTGGGGGTTATTTTATTTATTTATTTATTTTGGGGGGGGGGGTGAAAAAATGTATTATAATAGCATTATAATCTATGCAAGAGCCTCCCCCTGGCATCGCCTTGGCACTCAACAACCATTTTATTACGGAAGTTTTACCACAGCTAAAAAGACTGGTTCAAATCAAAGGGGTAATCTCATGATTAATTTAAAAAATGAAAATCAGACATCATACAGAACATGACAATCTCTTTCTAATAAAGCTAGAACCAGCCCTGTACCTCACATGGATCCAGAGATCTCCCCATTCATTGTTTAAATTGCACAGCATGTTGGCAGCTCAGGGGGTGTGTCATTTCTGCTGCAGCTCTCTTCCTATCACAGCTCAGGGAGCATGTCCTTTCTGCTGAAGCTCTCCCTATCACATCTCAGGGGTTGTGTCCTTTCTGCTGTAACTATCTCCCTGTAACTTTCATAATTTCTAACAGTAGATATGGCTGGTGGCAGGTTGAAGGATGAAACTTAGCATGTGCAAACACCACACAAAAGTATTCAGATTCATGTGTTGTTTGGAAAATGTAGAATCATTTTTCAAGGGACGACCCCTTTATGTGAAAAGCTATTTTAGAAGCCAACCTCGCTAGACCTTTTTTCTCTGACATTTTTGGTGGTTATCTCAAAGAAATTTCACTGCATTATAACTGGTCCTTTCAGAAAAATGCCGGGCAACATGCTGGGTCCTGCCCTGGTTTGTATGTGCC
This sequence comes from Bufotes viridis, assembly GCA_033119425.1. Lineage (NCBI taxonomy): Eukaryota > Metazoa > Chordata > Amphibia > Anura > Bufonidae > Bufotes > Bufotes viridis. The sequence goes on along the minus strand of CM065597.1, from coordinate 135,075,814 downwards.
AGGTGGGCACATACAAGACACACTGTTATGGCCATAGTATTTAGATGGGAGAAGCAAGGGTGCGCAGAGTGGCTTGGGTCCATCCAATGTGCACTTAATTGCTCATTTGCATATGGATTAGAGATGAGCGAAGTTTTGAAAAATTCGAGTACGCCGATTTGCTGAAATTCGCCAAGAAATTTGATTTGTTACGAATAAATTCAGCACAAATCCCTATAAATCAGGTCTGCCTAATCATATTCTTCCCACTTGGTGGCCCAATCTCAGTGTGAAGGCTTTGAAGTTAACCCTTTCCAGACCACAACACTATGTGGTCATCCAGGTGTGCCTTGGCTCTGCCGAGCAGGGATCAGGGAAGCCTGAGCATGTATGCAGCAGCCCCTATACTCCTGTGTGATGGTACCAGAGATGATATACAGCATGGAAGCGGGAAAACCTTCCTCGCTAAGTGAAAGATATCATTACATTCAAACCTTCAGTCCTTAAATCAATAGCGCTGCACTCCACTTGATTCTCTCTCAGCTGCAGTGTCCAATGGGGTTGCAACTCCCCCTCTGAATGCCAAAAGGTTACACAATATGTACTATGACACCGCGCTATACACGTCCCTAACTCAAATGGTTAATAATATTAACCCTTATGCTAGCATGTACTATATTCTTACACTACGAGTCCTAGCGTTAATAGGCACCTTTTATTAGCAATTTTCTCAATGCCACTTGTGCTATTGTGTAGCATCCCCAAGTCAGGGCAATGTATGGAACTAACCTGGGGAATGCCAGTGATGGAGAGGCCGGCACGCTGTTCGTCTGGGGCACTCTCTGGGTTCTTGCGGGACACAGCCAGGTGGAATGTGAGGTGCCCTTGGTGTTGTAGTTTAACGTGCCTATGGCTGGGTCCCTGATGTGTCGTGACGCCAGTGCCAGTAAACGGTGGCACACCGTATTTATAGTAGGAATAACAGAGGTGCAGACTTGTAACTTGAAAACAGAATTCCAACTTTACTGAAAACCGTAGAAAATACAGCAGGCAACCTCTTAACACAGTTCTTGTTGCAGAGAATAGACGTTTGTACAGTCGCAGTTACAGCAGGCTTACATCCAGCAAGGTATAACAGAGGGAAAGACAACAGGACTTAGAATTGCAGGTGAACCTTACTTTCTTCCTGACTTGTCCTGACTGGAATTGATGCTTCAAGGCCCCAATGCCCTACTTCTGGCTTATATCCTTGAATCTCCAGTAGACAGTGTACCTCCTCTTGGCATTTAGTACCTCTTGCTCTAGGGATTGCCTCTGCTTGACTTCTGCTGACTCGCTTAGGCCTGAGACATGTGGCCTTCACAGACTCCAGGGTCTGCACTCCTTCCCAGGCCCAGGGCCTGGTGTAGACCTCACAGGCTCATGGCCTGGAGTAGACTGAGCTGAGCTGTCTGACTGAGCTTTCTTTCCCTGACTGGGCCTTATATAGACTAGGGCTACCTAGCTCCCTCTAGTGACTAGAGCTGGAATTACATCCCTAGCCGGCCTGCACATGGCACATTTCACAGTAACAGGGAATTAAATACAATAAATTACATTGCATTGTACAAATAGGACCTTTACCAGCCTCCCCATAAATGAGAGGAGCGACAGCAGCCAAGTGACCCTTCTGTAGTGACGGGCAGTACAACTCCCGTACACTACATACCCCGCTGCTTTAAGCTGAGTGCGCCCTCGTACTCTACCAGGGTACCGCCCAACTGGAATTTTCACCTGAAAGAGACAAAAGAAAACATGCAGGGATACATACATATCAGTAATCAATTCCATCTGCATTGACAATTATGATCAGGTCCAGCTGGTTGACGGAGAAGTGCGGTGACAAGGGGCGTCGCTCTCTTTCTTCAGGATAAGGAATGGAACTGGGGCGCTGACCTGGCACAGCGGATGTTAGGGAATACCAGGATAGTCCATGACAATGAATGAGTCCATAAAAGCGATATCTCAGAGGCTCGCACATAGGAGTCCATCTCTGGGCACATAGACTTGAATAAAAATATTTCTTGAGTAATAAATACGGTCAGCAGCACATACATAAAATGACAATACAGGACTCTGACAATACCAGGGTAACACCTTCCTGGCAAGTCCTGCGTATTTTTAAAGTGCTGACATAAAAGTACCCTTTTCAACCTGAAATGGGGGTTAAAAGGGGATAAGGTGCAAATAAAAGCACAACTTGGAATTATTAAAGTACTTGACACCAAAATGGTAGCAGCAGGCAGGATGTCCCGGAACAGAAAGAGGCAGGCTGGGAGCAGTGGTTCCACAGTGGCAACTTATCTTCACAAACATGCCACCGGCCGTGGGGAACTGGCAGCAAGCTCCACCAGCCTGGCAAACTTAAAGGAACAGTTCCTGCAACATGTATGATGTCCCTGTGAGGATGAGCAAAAATGGCCTAGCAGGCCTGCTCACAGAGTACGTATCAAAGGATCCCTGTTCATCAGAGGTAGTGCAGCCCTGTGCTGCTGGTAGTCTGGGCCATGCACCAGGGCCACTTGGAGGGGTGCCCACCAAAGAGAATGGGCTGGAAACATCACAGGTATTGGGCCTACCCACCTCACTGGCCCGCTGGGTTGCGGACACATAGGAGCTGCTGGTCTCGGGACACGGGCCGGCGCTGGGGTAGACACTTCCTCTGGCCGGGACATAACGCTCCCGTCAAGGCGGACTCGGCTCCTGGCATAAGTCAATTTATCCGCTTTTACACGGACCTTGGGTGGCTCAGCGTTAGCGGTAGGACTTGGTACTACGGGTTCAGGATGCACAGGGGGCACAGGTAACTCACCACCGCTGGACTGCTGCGCTGCCTTCTTAGACTCGGTCACTTGCCGCAGGCCATCCAGGTAAGCCTGTAAGGAAGCGATCCGCTCCTCCAGGGCGGAGATCTCACTGCTGGATTCCGGCACACTTGCAGCAGGCTCAGATGAGGTTCTATCATGGCGGTTCTTCCGCAGGTCATCCATCGCTTCACTGAACTGGGCCATCCGCGCCCGATCAGCGGCTGTCTTCTCTCGTCGCGGCAGCTCTGGAGAGGGATAAGGACTGGGAGGCTTGTCCAGGATCGTTGGCTGCCAGAAGATGTTCGGGCCGAGAAAGGAACTCTTCTCCTGGTATGTATTCCGGATGGGTCCCGGCGGGTCCTCTGCCTCCACCGGATCTTCTGTTTCTTCCCAGTCCTCCGGTACGGGTCCTGGACGGGTCACCGCAGTGGCATATGGGCCTCGCAGGCCCTCTGCGGGAGTGAACTCCACTTTCTCTCCGACCGCTAGATTATGCAGTCGCCCGGGAGATAGCTGCGCTTGACGGACCGGCGATTTACGTAATAGTCCCGGTTGGTGCCGGTTTCTTGGATGAATCCAAATCCTCTGACCTTGTCAAACTCCAGTACCACTCCGGTGCGGCGTTCGAGCTGGGGCTTGCTGTCCCTGGAATCCTCATAGATCCGCTTGGTGACTTCCTCGAAGTATTTCTTCTGAGTGGTGGTTTTTAAAGTTGCCGCCACTCGGATCTCGGCCATCAGGGCCGACCACGCGAGGTTCCGCGGGAGGAAGCCTTCTCGCTGCGGGTGGAAACGGCAGGGCTCGGCTTGTGGCCATGGACAGGTCTGGGCCATGTCGCTGGGAGTATACGCTGGGGCGCAGGGCGCTCCTTAGTTGCTCCTGGGGTCGCCTCCATTGCACCAACTACGGCTCCGGATCCCGCTGACATCACAGGTAGGAAGCCCCGTAGCAGGGTGAGCCACTGTTCCTGCAGGCTCCACCCCGTCGTTTCTTGCACGCCCCTAGGTATTCCAGTATAGGGTAGGCGGTGTCCATATTATAATCCTCAAAGGAAGGCGTTACCTCCAGGTCGTCTTCTCCTCCTTCTTGGAGGGTTTTGGCGCCAAATTTTCGCGCCACTGAGGACAGTGATGGCGCAAGAAGAAGTCCAATGGCGCCGGCGGCCATCTTGGGCGCCATGATGCATCAATTCAATGACAGCAAGCAGTGGTAGTAAAACAGCATAAAAGTCCACAAAAATGCACTTTGAAGTGGCGATTTTCTTCCTCTTGATAGCGCAACACTGCACAGCGCTTTCTGGAGGTTTTTGGGACACTTTTCTGTACGTTTTAGGTCCACAAAGTTTACTTCAAATAAACAGGCGTTTTGTCACTTGGCAAACTGGTTAAGGCACAAAGTTCACGTTTTTGCTCACAGTCCGTAAAACGTGCGTATCCTGTTCGTGACGCCAAAATGTAGCATCCCCAAGTCAGGGCAATGTATGGAACTAACCTGGGGAATGCCAGTGATGGAGAGGCCGGCACGCTGTTCCTCTGGGGCACTCTCTGGGTTCTTGCGGGACACAGCCAGGTGGAATGTGAGGTGCCCTTGGTGTTGTAGTTTAACGTGCCTATGGCTGGGTCCCTGATGTGTCGTGACGCCAGTGCCAGTAAACGGTGGCACACCGTATTTATAGTAGGAATAACAGAGGTGCAGACTTGTAACTTGAAAACAGAATTCCAACTTTACTGAAAACCGTAGAAAATACAGCAGGCAACCTCTTAACACAGTTCTTGTTGCAGAGAATAGACGTTTGTACAGTCGCAGTTACAGCAGGCTTACATCCAGCAAGGTATAACAGAGGGAAAGACAACAGGACTTAGAATTGCAGGTGAACCTTACTTTCTTCCTGACTTGTCCTGACTGGAATTGATGCTTCAAGGCCCCAATGCCCTACTTCTGGCTTATATCCTTGAATCTCCAGTAGACAGTGTACCTCCTCTTGGCATTTAGTACCTCTTGCTCTAGGGATTGCCTCTGCTTGACTTCTGCTGACTCACTTAGGCCTGAGACATGTGGCCTTCACAGACTCCAGGGTCTGCACTCCTTCCCAGGCCCAGGGCCTGGTGTAGACCTCACAGGCTCATGGCCTGGAGTAGACTGAGCTGAGCTGTCTGACTGAGCTTTCTTTCCCTGACTGGGCCTTATATAGACTAGGGCTACCTAGCTCCCTCTAGTGACTAGAGCTGGAATTACATCCCTAGCCGGCCTGCACATGGCACATTTCACAGTAACAGAGAATTAAATACCATAAATTGCATTGCATTGTACAAATAGGACCTTTACCAGCCTCCCATAAATGAGAGGAGCGACAGCAGCCAAGTGACCCTTCTGTAGTGACGGGCAGTACAACTCCCGTACACTACAATTGTAGTACCTGTAGTCCTCCGTTCACATGGGAGCTCTGTCGCTGAGTAGATGCTTTGCACCGGCTGCGAGGCAATACTTTTCAGTGTCTTCACGAGACGCGCTCCGGCCGGAAGCGCGCCTCTTGTTCGTGGTTATCTCACTCACTTCGGAGCGAAGGTGACGTCACCGCCGCGTTCTACGGGTAGTCGCGGTTATCACTTTTTTCTTCAACGCGTTTCGGGTATAGCGTTACAGGTACTACAATAGCACAAGTGGCATTGAGAAAATTGCTAATAAAAGGTGCTTATTAACGCTAGGACTCGTAGTGTAAGAATATAGTACATGCTAGCATAAGGGTTAATATTATTAACCATTTGAGTTAGGGACGTGTATAGCGCGGTGTCATAGTACATATTGTGTATCATTACATTCAGTTGAGCTTAGCCCTACAAGGCATTGTGTCTGGTTTTTCAGTGACAGGCTCCCTTTAAATAGTAAATAAATGAATTTTACCTGAAATCTTTATACAGATAAATCATTTGGCTCAGAGCAGTGATTTCAGATGCCAGGAATGTGCCAATGATGTATACAAGTTCAAAGTCTGGGAGCATTGATGCAACTATGTACATAATGCTAGTTATTCACATTAAAAAATACCAAGAAAGTGTGTCAGACTTCTACAGAACATGGCTCAAAATGTAACATACTGTAAGTGGTTTTACTACTCTGGATGAGACTCTGATGACCTCTCAGGGTTGACTGAGAGGGTAAAGCTTCCATAGTCCTCATGCCTGACATTCCTTGGTGAGACATAGAGACTTCACCTGTGTTCAGTTTGGTGGTTGAGAGCAATACTACATTGAGATACCTCAGGCACACCAGAGGACATAATAGAACAAAAACATATCTTCATTTTCATTTCATTATAAACTGTCATTATTTCAGGCCCAGGGTATGAGGATAGGCCATAGCAGGGGAACCGGAGATTTTGCTGCTCTATTCCCTTCAAGTGTTATAGGACTGAACTTCCTATGTCTATGTAAATGATGAAGGACCTACAGCATTCACTGAAACACCAAGGCCCCTTTACTCCGCTAATCAATAGGTAACCCAGGCGTTGGACCTCCACTAATCAAACTTTCTTTCTGAAAAACCTCAAGGGTGAGGTCTATCACAAGGTCTCACTAAAAGGAGAAGAGCACCTAACTATTTCCTCCCTAATCTTCACAACCAGAATACTCTGCAAAGGACAAGGACTAGTGGCCTCCACTTGCTGAAGCTTAGGTAGAACCCTCACACCTGTGCTCAATGTCTAGGTTTCCAAAGGGTAAGGGATCTAATGGCCACACAAACTCTCCAAGAAACCCGGAAAAGTGAACCCACACTGAACATAATGTTAAATGAAGATGTGTACCGTAACCAGGATCTCCAACACCTAAAAATTCCTTAAAATATGCATGACCCGCAAGGTCCGCAAAACCACATACCACCTTTTTTGGAGTCATTCTCAAGAGGTGTTTAAAAATTAGGGTTGACAGTGTCATGACCAGTGCATAGGCTCTGGCCTTATGGGCAAATGTCTGAACCTGTTCTCCAATGCATGTAACTGTGGTGGTGGTGGTGGTGGTGGTGGTGGTGAACTATTTAAAACTATTAGAGACAAGCCTCATTATGCAGTGAGGCATCAGTGGAATGGCTTGCTAAGATTCTCCTTAAGAAAGTTTTCACATGAATGAAGCCATGATGTAGTCACCTACTTGACAACTTGCAGTGAAGGTATCATGTATTCTCCACCTTTGGAATGTCCGGTTTTGCCAAGTTTATTATATTTATTGAGATCCCTGAGTCTAGACTTAACAGTAATGTTAAAAAAGGGTCTGATGTATTATCCCCAGACAGCCTGTGACATATTGCCACATATATTACTATATGACACATAATAAAACTTGTAATGTAAAATAGAAGATGTAAAAATATAACATATACTGACTTGAAAATAAATGTGTCAGTGTACCTCCGAGAGGTTTTACTATCCATTATCACCTAGTTTCACTTGGAGAAGATGTTCTGGAATATAACAGCGTGGGGTTTCATAGAATATGCGCACAATTTAGTAATGTTGTATCTCCCAGAGGGTCATGGATAAGATATACTACTTCTTTTGCTTACTGCTGAGACATTTGGCTATATAAGGTATATGAGTAGTTTGATGTCACTCACAATATATGTTACCATACCACTGTATTCTTGGGCTCACCATTCTGCTTACTCTCACAATCCCAGTTTTAGGCTTTACTGTTTACCTAAAATGTTCCTGTCTGATTTGGTGTCCAATGGTCCATCTCTGATTCCTGTTTTCACTTCTCACTTTGCTTTGATGTCCATGTCAAGCCTGTCACGTTAACCTAAATTTTGTTTTCTGCATTTGTCTAAGCTGCTTGTCCACAGGGCTGCATTTACAACAAGGCACATGAGGGCACGTGCCTAGGATGTCAGGAAAGGGGGGCTTTTTAAAGAAAAACTAATAATTTATGTTGATTCTTTCACCTTAGTGTTGCTTCTCATGTCTCCTTATTACCAACTTTGGTTTATTGTAGCTGTAAGTCAGTAGATTTAACTTTCTTACTAGTTACCCATGGATAATGTAACTGTAATCTCTTTAGGAAAAAAGTGCAAGAGTTAAACCCCCTGACTTGGTCCTGCAGTTAACAAAAGTAAGTGATAAGAAGACATCAGAGCAGTCAGATAAGGAGCAAGGGGAAGCCAGTACACGACACATATGTACATTGCCAACAAGCAGAGAGGATTTTTCTGCTTATCAAACAGCAGACCATTCCACAATCCACACACTTATGCCAAAGTTGTAAAGCTCCTCAGCATAACTCAGTAAAAAACCCCACAGTAGCAGCAGAGTATAGGTGGCTAGTCAGGTGGCAAGAATTTGGGCTCAGTCAGATAATTGATGTTAAACTAGATTGTGCTCCAGCCTGTGAACATGAATGCATTTCTATACGGAACACTGACAGCTGATGCCCATGTCCTGCTGGGCCACACCGCCAATTAGGCGAGGTGAGGTGATCGCCTCAGGCTGCGCGGCCCTGAATATAACTGGCGCATGACACAGGCCGGGAGAGGCCTGCATTGCATCACTGAAAGCGCCATGGAGGATAGTATTTGAGGTTGGTTCGTTTTTTAAACCATACTGTTTTGTCAATGTGTCACGGACGTTCCCGCGACAGGTGGCAGGAGATCGGTGAGACTGGCAACACGTGGTTTGATCTGACATGTTTTCTGTTTGGATCAAATGACGTCCGTGTTGTTTCTGGTGCTTCCTACACCTTCTTTCCCCAGGTGTGGCTATTATGGTCATTTAACCTTCTCTATTTATTGTTGTTTCTCCCACTATGCTGTGCGGTTTATAGCTTTAGTTTTAGTTGTGAATAGCTGGTGTGTGGATCTCGGCTGAGTTACTGGTGCTGCCATAGCCACTTGAAGTTAAGTGTTTTCTTTCCCTTTTGTATTTTGTTTGGGTTATTTTATGTGTTGCATTTCCCTGTCATTTGTATTAAGGCCAGAGGGAGACTCCTGTTCATCCTTCCTTTTTGAGGAACAGGTTGTGTCAGTCCTGACATTAGTACTAGGGTCCTATAGGGTGAGTTAGGACATTAGGTATTCCTGTGTATGAACTCACTTACCTCTGGGGTCTGTTGATACTGGTAGTTAGTCAGGACTTTGATTTCCAGGCCTTATCCCCTCACCCCTTTCACTCTTATGTTTAGTGTGGTGTTTCCCTCCCAGACCCGAACGTGACACAATGTGGGGAAGGCGGAGAGGAGCACTATCAAGGCATCTACTGGGAGCACTATATAGGGGAATTTTATTCTGGAACATATAATGGGGGCACTATGGGGAAGGTGGAAAGCAGCACTGTGGGGGCATCTACTTTGGGCACTATATAGAGGCATTTTATACTGGCACACTTTATGGGGGATACTATGAGGAAGAGGGAAAGGATCACTATGGGGGCATCTACTGGGGCACTTTATAGGGTTGTTTTACACTGACACACATTGTGGGGGCACTATGGGGACATTGGCTCTATTGGGGGCACTAAGAGGGGGAATTTTTTGTACTGGCATACAGGGGCATTGGCACATATTCTGGAGGCACTCTCAAGACATTGGCTCAGAGGGGGTATTTTTTGTACTGGCACACATTATAAGGGGGCATTTTTTGTACTGGTACACATTATAAGGGGGCATTTTTTGTACTGGCGCACATTATAAGGGGGCATTTTTTGTTATGGCGCACATTATAACCGGGCATTTTTTGCACTGGCGCACATTATAAGGGGCAATTTTTGTATTGCCGCAAACTATAAGAGAACATTTTTTGTACTGGCATACATTATAAGGAAGCACTATAAGTAATATAAGCAATATAAAACATATTACATACTACTAATGTTTTCATCCATGGAAGCAAATATTACAGGATAGATACCATAGAAGCTCCAACAGGCCTTTTACTTGTCTTGGCTTTCCAGCATCATCTGAGAGACATCAAGCATCTGGTCTCTTGTGATCTTTTATACAGTTTTAAGGGGCAATATGTCAAGATACCATTTCATAATTTATCTTTACGGCAGATATAGTTCAATTTTTTAGCGAATTCTAAAACCCTAGTTTGAAATAGGACCTTTAAAGAGCTCCAGTTGGCAGGATCAACCCTATTAAACCAAGCATACTGCCTGGCATAGTTGATTCTGCTGATTACAATGATTCTTGTGAAAGTCGGTTGCGGCGTTCCCAAGAAAAGACTTTTCTGCAAATATTTGTATAAATTAATTTGTATAATGAATAAAAATGATTATTTTTTTTATTGAGAATGCCACAACAGATTGTCACAAAACAGGTTTAATTTTAATAAGCAGGGTCAAATCTACCAAGCCTAGCTTAATAGGGTTGATCAAACTGACAAGTACTCTTTAAATGATCAAATGCTAGTTTCCTGCAGCTGCCACCATAAACAGCCCAGGAGTGATCAGGCGCCACACCTCTTCATGAGTTTTACTTTGTATCACGGCTTAGCTCCATTGAAGTGAATGTGGCCAAGTTGCAATACAACCTGTAGACAGGGGGTGTGCTGTTTTTAGAAGAAAGTAACTTTGTTTTTGGAATTCTGGACAACCACTTTAGGGAGTCCTTTATCTGCAACTCATCTGTGAATATAACTCTAGACAATATAAAACCAGGGTAGGGGATAGACAGTGTCTGGAGGAACAGCTAAGCCTTGCGGTAGTAAAGTCCTGATGAAGGAGTGTCAGCTCCTCTAGGCCCTAGAGTGTACAGACAATAGAACAGAGAGGGAAAATAATAGCTGAAGACAAAGAGAAATAGATCAGGACTGGGACCAGCAGCTCAGACAATTATTCCCCACTCTGACATCAAGTTTCGAATGCAGAAGAGGTCAGCAAGTTGTAAAGTTTTGAGAGGCAGCTGAGCACAGGGATTTTGGAATGATCAGTGAATCAGAAAAATGCTGAGCCAATCCAGACCATAAAAATATAGAGGCCGCTTTCCCCGTAATAGACAGAATCTCGCTCCCAGGACACCCATTGCAGACTTGTGGAAAGTGCCTCATGTATCAGAGGAGCGCTGACAACCACAGCCTTGAGGTCGCATGTGCATGATTAAAGAGTCAGAAGGGTTAAATGAAAGGTCTTTAATATTGTTATTATAACGTAAGGCTCTCCTCGTCTTTTGACTAGAATTGTTTACTGCAGGGATGCCCAACCGGTGGCCCTCCAGCTTTTGCAAAACTACAACTCCCAGCATGCCTGGAAAGCCTACAGCTATCAACCTACAGCCGAGAATGATGGGAGTTGTAGTTTTACAACAGCTGGAGGGCCGCAGGTTGAGCATCCCTGGTTTACTGGAACCTCTCCTGACTGGTGACCCTGGCGGAGGTAATAAAGAACACCATATTTATGTTAGGGGTAAAGAGGAGCTGAACATAATAGGGTTATTACAGTACATTCAGGTGTAATCAGTCAAGCACATCCAGATATTTATTTCGTCTTGCATATTCATCAGAGCCATACAGAGATTTTTGTCCTTGAGATCAGTTCCAGCCAGTTAACTTTAACACTCACCACTCGTTCCACAACCCTCATTAGTTAAGGAACCTTACACCTATGACATCGGGGTGATCACCTGGCCACTGCCACAGTAGGGGGACGACTGTAATGCACAACCACACTCCTGACGTAACTGTCAGGATCAGAAACAACTCTGATTTCAGCAGTAAACCCACTCAAGGCTGATCACTTCACCGTACCAAGTACGTACTCCCTTGTAGTCTTGAGTACCAGCCTCAGTGACATACATGATCGTCAGGGCTGGTGCCCCTATGGAGACACATTGGGACATGTTTGGCCATACTAGTGGATAGAGATGAGTAAATGTCTTAAATTTCGATTCAGATTAGATTCGGCCAAACTGGTCGAGCATTTCAATTCAGGTCTGAATAAATTTTATCCAAATCAAAAGTGTTTAGATAGCCCAGAAAAGTTTTAGATGACCCTCTGGGGTCTCCTTGGACTGTAGGCATCACTTTTCAAGTTTTTGCCAAGCCAGCAAAATGACAGTGACATATGTCCGACGTTTTTTTTGAGAAATTTGCCAGAATCAATTCACCAAAAATTAGGATTGGACTAGAATTTTTGGAAAATTCAGGTCAAATTTGATTAGTTTAGAATCAATTCACTCATCTTTACCAGTGGTAACTTATTTCTATGCACAGGGACAATATATTGGCCGGTATAAATATGCCAATATATTGTCATTTAAAATTGAAAACACTTTTTAATTAAAATAAAATTTTATTTAAAAAGTAAACATACAGTATACAATAGTCCTCCTTTAATTTATTGGAGGCCAGTATGGCACCAGAGGACGTAGTATATAGTGTAGGTTCCTGTCCTAAAGAGATCGCCATGTTGTTGGCGGACAGGCACAAATAATTTGGTACAAAGAATCTCACATTTATAACGTAGCATTTGCACTAGTATATGTTCTATAGTGAGTATGGCACTATCGTATTTACTTTATTATTTGTGTTTGCAGAGTGCTGTAGCATTGTATTTGTTTTGCTTTTGTGCTTTCAGCCATGGTGACGTGCACCTGCACATTGGCATGTGCTGACTAACCCCCATTTTTTTCTTTGCAGTATACACTAATATTATACCACATTTGGTAATCCCACAATCACCACGCAATCATGTACAATAAATATATACACATATCATGTCATGGAATGGCAAAATGTTTTTTAGTTTTTTTGCTTGCTCCCCAAAATTAAATAGCAAACAATTAAATACTAACATATATTTACCCCAAAATGGTACATGCACCACAAAAACAAGACCCCCATATTTGTACGTTGATGCAAAAAAATAAAAATAAAGGTATTACTTCCGAAATGGGGAGATGATTAATCCCAAAAGTTTGTGCTGGGCTAGGAATACTTTTGGGGGCAGTATTTTATGATTGCATTTTACTTATTTAAAAAAAAAAAATTCTATTGGTCTTTTTTAACAATTTTCAGCTGTGGTTTTAGGCTTTCACATTCATTTTGAGCAGTCATCTGATGGTGACGTATAGCCCTTTTTTCTGAATTACTAATAGCTCATAATAAACACTTATTTGAGTCATATTCTTATCAGTAAGATAAGAATTGATCTGTAATCAGTGTGTATGAGCTCTCAGGAGATCAGAGATAAGGTTTCTCATGAGCTCCCAGACGGAACATAGTGTGAACACAGAGCTTACTAATAGAGAATCTCAACCCTGTACAGAGAAAAAAAGTAAAAAAAGAACTGAACAATTGTTTTAGCACGAAAAAAGTACAATGAAATAATGAAAAAATTGCCTCCAAAGGTGTCCATAGTCTTTAAGGGGCTAACTGTATTTTAGTGAATTTTGGGATGCAAACTCATAAAGAGTGTACAGACTCTATGCAGATGTCCTTTGATAGATTCAAAACCACAAAGCCAATGCTTTTTTCTTTAGGTATGAGCAGACTTTGAATTTCTTGCCCTCTGCTGATACTGTCCCAGTCTACACAGCAAAGCTGACAGTTGAGCTGCAGAAAACAGGAAGTGTCGGCCAATTTTGTTTTCTCTAGTGACCAACTAGAAAACAAAAATTTATATAATACACAGTGATCTCATTAAAAAAAGCCCCATGTTTATTTCCAATTCAGTTTTAAGCTCAGCTGAAGATATCCTCAAAAAGTTTACCAAGTTATTAATATACAATAGCGTGATGACATGCTGTTTGAAGCTATAAGAGGCCGCCTGCTACCAGAACATATTGTTTAGCCCAATATGCCAGAATTGAGTTCTCCTTGGAATTGTTTAAAACAATTTAGGAAAAAGAAGTTAATAAACAAGAACCGCCCATAGTTTAACTGTTAATCTCCAAAGGGATCAACAACGTAGCCCTTTGTTGTAGTTGGCTGGTCTCCGTATCATCTGGCAGAGCTATACATATCTGTTTGCTGTTATGGTAAAAATACTTGTTCACACTTACAACATATGAAATCATTTTCCACCGAGCTCCATCTACTGAGTTTACAATAAAACTGCAGGACATTAGTTTTTTTTACCAGCACCGTTCCGGTGTCCCAGACTTACACATAGCATGATTAAGACAGTTGCTTGGGAATCACTTTTCATGGGATGAATGCAATTCTTCACGCTGGATCTATCGCTGCCAAATGTTTTTCAGAACTTTGCATACTCCTTGGCCCAAATCCATTTCTATAACATCTTTATTTCCTAAGTCTTCCCAGTTGGATGTGTGACAGTAAGGAATTATGGGCGTTAGTAAACACAGTCTTACTATTGGGTCCAGCTGTGCATTGCAAATCAATGTTAAACTCAAGTAATTTAAGGTTTACGTTCGAAAAATGGGGGAAAAAAATCAGATGCAATATCTTCATGGCATGGGTTAAGGTGGAGCTAAGGTAGTTATGTCATCAGACTATAATGTTTGAGACATGTACTAGTGAACAACTTTACAAATAAGTCTGTGTTTATTGCTCTAATGCATCTAATAATGTACTACCTAAAAATTTCCAAGATTTGGTACATTATTCTGTGTGTTCCTGGTTTTAGAAACACCCTACAGGCGGCACTTATCTTTTGCGTGGACATAGGACGGGGCTCGGTGAAAGAGGACCACACACATTTGATGCTCAGTGTGGTGAAGTATAAAGCATAAGCAGCGAGCCCCTGAGGAGCCAGTGTACAGGATGGGAGTTTTAGTGGTCCTTATGAAGTGTTGGGTCAAGGTGAACTCCCTAAGGTCATTGCTTCCTGGGGATCAGTGCAGTCGAGTATGAAGAATGAGGCCAGAGTTAAATGTATAGAAATCTTTTTTACTAAGTGCAATGTAGAACTTCAAATACATTTAGTAGCAGCTGATTTCGAATGCAATCTTCTGGCACCAGTAAGGATAATGGAGGCAGGTTGGCTGGCTGCAGTTTAGCACTGGCATTGTACTGGCCTAGTAGTGGTCTGAGTGATGGATGTCTTAGCTGTAGTCCCTCACAGAGCCGTCTTTGATGTCTTCTCAAGGATTTACTTGAGGCATTGACAAAGTTCATCTCTGTGGAGAATCCTCTTTAGGAGCAGGAGCTCTGCAGTGTGCTTCCTTTCTCCCCTGACCCTGGACAGGAACCTCCTACCTGGCATGACCCAGGACCAGCGCACTCCTACTAAAAGGAGAGGAACAGGGTGGTTAGCCCTGTTCCTTGCCAATCTTTTGCCATCCATTTCTTGCTGGAACAAACAGCCGGAAACCTACACAATACAGATGTAGCAGGGTTAACACACAAACTCTTAACTCAAATTTCTTAACTCATGCGTTATCTTGAAACAAAATCCATTGAAAAGCAATTGAAGGTGTTTGCTTAACGCATTTATTTTAGATAACACGTCTCATAAGGCATGTGTGTTAACTCTACTACATCTGTACATCACAATACATAACCATATAAAACAAGTTCCTATGCAGACCTATGTCTCTCCATGGTTTACTTTAGATACATTGAAGTAAATGAAGAAAAAACATTACAGACATCCTGTCACGGACGTTCCCGCGATAGGTGGCAGGAGATCGGTGAGCTGGCAACACGTTTGTTTGATCTGACATGTTTTCCGTTTGGATCAAATGACGCCTGTGTTGTTTCTGGTGCTTGCTACACCTTCTTTCCCCAGGTGTGGCTATTATGGTCATTTAACCTTCTCTATTTATTGTTGTTTCTCCCACTATGCTATGCGGCTTATAGCTTCTGTTTTAGTTGTGGATAGCTGGTGTGTGGATCTCGACTGAGTTTCTGGTGCTGCCATAGCCACTTGAAGTTAAGTGTTTTCTTTCCCTTTTGCATTTTGTTTGGGTTATTTTGTGTGTTGCATTTCCCTGTCATTTGTATCAAGGCCTGAGGAAGACTCATGTTTGTCCTTCTTTTTGGAGGAACAGGTTGTCTCAGTCCTGACATTAGTACCAGGGTCCTATAGGGTGAGTTAGGATACTAGGTATTCCTGTGTATGAACTCACCTACCTCTGGGGTCTGTTCATACTGGTAATTAGTCAGGACTTTGATTAGAGTTTTACTAGGAGGTGTCCATCTCCTTTCCCTAGTTTCTAGGCCATATTCCCTCACCCTTTTACCTCCTATGGGTGGTGTTTCACTCCCACACCCGAACGTGACACATACACTTTCATATGATATCTTATCAATATAACCTACAGTACTGTGTAGAAGTTCAAGGCAGGTGTGGGAAATACGCTGCAAAGAAAGAAAAAATAATGGTGCTAATAGTTTATTTTTACCAGTTAATAAAATGCAAAGTGAATGAAAGCAATCAAAATCAGTATTTGGTGTAAATACCCTTTGCCTGCAAAACAGCATCAGTTATTCTAGGCACACTTGCACACAGATTTTGAAGGAAGTCGGCAGGGAGGTTGTTCCAAACATCTTGGAGAACTAACTAAAGATCTTCTGTAGATGTAGGCTTGCTCAAATCTTTCAGTCTCCTCATGTAATCCCTGGCCTTTCCTACTACGTCCTCATCTTGCCCTCTGGCTTGTCATATTCTTACTTTTCTCCTGGACATGATCCTTGGCTCCTCAGTAAGTCCTCACCTCAGATTACTGCTATGATCACTGGATTTAAATTAACATGACTGCCATACATGAATACACTGTCTAACTAAATGGATTTTTCTGAGACCCCAAGATATGTAGGTTAAGTCAAGGATTGTTATAAAATAACCAAAGAAGACTAACTCACTTTCTGATCCCTGTCCGTTCCTGCACACTGCTCCCTGTCGGTCTTTGATTGCAGAGCTGTAACAAAGATGCCCCATCACAATCCCTAAATGATTGCTGCAGCCAATCACAGACTTTAGTGGTTATGTGGGGTAATCAGGCACATCATCACTGGCAATAACTGGCCTCAGCAGTCACATGGGGCAGTCAGAGATATCATCCCTGCAGCACCGGTCTCTCTGCAGAGAGGACATACTCAGGTACTCTACATGACCACTGAGGCCAATGATAGACTGCGCCACTGATATGGGGTAGTTGGGGATTAGAGATGAGCGAATTGAAGCTGATGAAGTGGAATTCGATCCAAATTTCAGGAAAAATTTGATTCGCAACTAATTGCATTTTTCCTAAACTGGCTGCTGCACGTATGAGGACATGGAGAAAGGAACTCTGGGAAGGCAGGATCACCCAGACTGACATGCATGATGCAGGCAATCAGCAGCCAGCCAGCCCTGTGATGTCACAGCCCTATAAATATGGCGGCGGTCTTGGATACAGACATTTTCCAGCGTTCTGAGTATAGGGACAGACGTGGGAAGGCGCTAGATACAGCAATTGGAAAAACCTCATTGTGAAAAAAAAAGATTAATAAGTGCAGGGAATGGATGGGGAGGAATCTTTCACAGCATCTAAAGTGCAGGGAGAGAGGTCAGAACAGGCGCTAGGGACAGTGATAGGGAAAACCTCATTGTGAAAAAAAGCGATTTACAAGTGCAGGGAAAGATTATTTGGGGATCCAAATAGCCATTATACAGCTCTGTCATTCCAGCAATTTGTTCTTGGGGTGCAAGTGCTTTGTTGAAAAGCCTTTAGTGGCTTATATCTGTGGAAAAAGAAAAATATATACGCAGTTCACTTCTGTAGCTATATGTGGTGAAAGAGTTTAGTGGCGTATTTCAGTACAAAAAGAGAAATATATACGCAGTTCACTTTTGCAGTTATTTGCACTAAAAGCGTTTACTGGCCTATTTCAGTACAAAAAGAGAAATATATACGCAGTTAACTTTTTAAGTTATTTGTAGTCAAAGTGTTTAGTGGCCTATTTCAGTACAAAATGAAAAATATATTCGTCCCTTTTAGGGGTGTTTTAATTTGCTTTTAATTTATTTAGTTCAGCTAAAAGTATGTCAGACAGAGAAGTGCCAGTCTATGCACAAAGGAGTGGCAGAGGCCTAAATGTTTCTGGCTCAGGCAGAGGTTGCAGCAGAGTAAGGGGGCGTGGCAGCAGGAGTAGCAGCGAGAGGCCTAAGCTCCCGGTGTCACCTAGCAGTCGTGTCTTGACCAGCAACCCAGCGGTTCTTGATTGGTTAACTCGGTCATCCACTTCATCCCAAGTGACATCAGACACCACTAGCCAAGAGTCGGTCGGGGTAGATCACATGCTTCTCAGCAGCCTACCTGCCCGGAAAGTAGTGGTGCAGGGGTTCACTGAGGAAGCAGCGGTAGCAGTCAGTCAGTGCGGACTGTTAGGGGGAAAATCACCTACTCGGCGGTGTGTCAATTTTTTGTTAAGCCACCAGAGGAGGTGAACATGGCCATATGTAGAATATGTGGGCAGAAGGTGAAGCGTGGCCCGGGTGCCTGCGTCAACATATGTAGTGTCACCATAAAGTGGCCTGGGAGAACCGTGGCTCCGATGTGGTGGTCCAGCCTGCTACAGCAACCGCTGCATCACCCAGTGGCACGCACCTGGTTTCAGGCAGTCAAGGCTGCACCACCTCAGCTGAAGGGAGCTGTCTGTCATTCCCATCTTCTGCTGGTCCTGATGCTCCTGCTCCTCCTACTCATCAGTCATTCCATCAGCAATCGATCACCAAAGCAATTGCCAAGAGACAGCAGTAAGTGTGCACGCATCCAACGTCGCAGTAGCTGAATGTGCTCCTGTCCAAGTTGCTGGTGCTGCAGTCCCTCCCTTTCCAAGTGGTGGACTCTGCACCTTTCAGAGAACTGATGTTTTGTGCCGAGCAGAGGTGGAAAGTCCCAAGCCGTCATTTCTTTGCCAAAAAGGCAGTACCAGCCCTTCACAAATATGTAAAACAAAAGGTAGGCCAGTCCTTGAGCCTGTCGGTGTCTGTCAAAGTGCATGGCAGTGCCGACTTGTGGATCTGTAATTAGGGTCAGGGACAATACATGTCCTTTACGGCCCACTGGGTGAATGTGGTTCCTGCGCAGCCACACCAGCAACTTGGCCAGGTCATGCCGCTTCTGCCTCCACGTTGTCACACCGTTGGTATTGCGACAATGTCCGCCTCTGCCTCTTATCCTCCACCATGTCCTCAGCCTCTACTGCAGGGACAAGTCACAGTGCCCCATCAGCATACCCCATGTGCAGGGCATGGCAGTGTCACGCTGTTCTGCACCTTGTTTGCTTTGGCGAACTAGGTCCCACAGGGGAGGAACTGCATGGCACACGTGTTCAATCTGGTTGTCAAGCGGTTCCTGAAGTCTTCCACCCATCTGAAAGACATCCTAAAAATGGCCAGAAAACTTTGTATGCACTTCAGCCACTCGTACACCGCAAAGCACACCCTCCTTGAGCTGCAGAGGCAGAACGGCCCTCTGTGCTCACATTCCACTGCCATGGCTGCTCGGGAGGGGTGGGGTGGCAGGAGCAGTACCAGCTCCATCAGCAGCAGCCTGAGTCTACAGTCGCTGACGAGTAGCTTTCTTCACCCGCATAGTGAAGAGAGTACTCACCAGCAGCAGCATGTAGACCTGGAGCAGGACCTGAACCAGCAGGTGGTGGCATACTTAGACAGCACCCTGCCACCCCACATTGAAGATCCGCTGGACTACTGGGCAGCCAAACTGGATTTGTGGCCGCAACTGGCCGAGTTTGTACTGGAAAAGCTGTCCTGCCTGGCCAGTAGTGTGGCATCAGAGCGGGTGTTTAGCGTGGCTGAGGCCATAGTTACCACAAGGAGAACTCGCTGTCCACCCAAAATGTGGAGAGACTGACCTTTGTCAAGATGAATCAGCCAGGATTTCCACCCACCAATTCCTGATGCATCTGATTAGATCATCCATGCCGCCTTACCCAAACCTTGAAAAAAGAGACCGGTTTCTTCTGGCTACCTTCCTCACTTACTACTCTGATGCTGCCACCCGCCTGATGCCACACATCTGATGCCAAGTGCTCCTTATTTCTTCCACCTTCGTCAGCGGGTACTGGTATTGACACCCACTGCCCCACTCTGTCACATTGCCACTCTGTGGTATCCTGCTGCTGCCATCTCTGCACTATGTCACCTTGCTACTCTGTAGTATCCTGATGCTGCTGCTGCCATATCCACATTATGTCACCTTGCCACTGTGTGGTATCCTGATGCTGCTGCTGCCTTATCCACACTATGTCACCTTGCCACTGTGTGGTATCTTGATGCTGCTGCTGCCATCTCCACACTATGTCACATTGCCATTCTGTGGTATCCTGATGCTGCTGCCATATCCACAGTTTGTCACCTTGCCACTGTGTGGTATTCTGATGCTGCTGCCTTATCCACACTATGTTACTTTGCCACTGTGTGGTATCCTGATGCTGTTGCTGCTGCCTTATCCACACTATGTCACCTTGCCACTCTGTGGTATCCTGATGCTGCTGCTGCCATCTCCACACTATGTCACATTGCCACTCTGTGGTATCCTGATGCTGCTGTTGTCATTTCCACACTATGTCACCTTGCCACTGTGTGGTATCCTGATGCTGCTGCCTTATCCACACTATGTCACCTTGACCCTCTGTGGTATCCTGATGCTGCTGCCATATCCACACTATGTCACCTTGACACTGTGTGGTATCCTGATGCTGCTGCCTTATCCACACCATGTCACCTTGTCACTCTGTGGTATCCTGATGCTGCTGCCTTATCGACACTATGTCACCTTGCCATTCCGTGGTATCCTAATGCTGCCGCTATAACCACACTATGTCACATTGACACCGTGTGGTATCCTGATGCTGCTGCATTATGCACACTATGTCACCTTGCCACTCTGTGGTATCCTGATGCTGCTGTCATATCCACACTATGTCACCTGGACACTGTGTGTTATCATGATGCTGCTGCCTTATCCACACTATGTAACCTTGCCACTCTGTGGTATCCTGATGCTGCTGTTGCCATCTCCACACTATGTCACCTTGCTACTCTGTGGTATCCTCCTTATACTACTGCTGTCGCCACCTCTCGACTCAGTCATTGTGCCACTTTGTGGCCTACTCCTTATGCAGCTACTGCCGCCACCTCCACACTCTGTCATTGGGCCACTCTGTGGTCTCCTCATGCTGCCGCCACCTCCAGACTCAGTCATTGTGCCACTCGGTGGCCTCCTCATACTGCTGCCACCTCCAGACTCGGTCATTGTGTCACTCGGTGGCCTTCTCCTGATGCTGTCAACTCCAGATTCTGTCATTGTGCCACTCGGTGGCCTCCTCATACTGCTGCCAATGCCGGACTCTGTCATTGTGCCTGGGTGGCCTCCTGATACTGCTTCCACCTCCAGACCCTGTCATTGGGCCACTCTGTGGTCTCCTCATGCTGCTTCCACCTCCCCACTATATCATAGGTCCACTCTGTGGACTTTTCATGCTGTTTCCACCCTCCCCACTTCATGATTGGTCCACTATTTTGGCTTCGGCCTGGCTGACATCATCATTTATTTGACCCTTCTTCTGATCTGTCAGAAGGAAGGAAAAATGAGATGCACAATGGATCCTGTCTGTGTAGCAGCTGTAAGGACTTTATGGTGCCATCAGAATTGGCTTATGATTTGGTAGCCAAAAGCAGGAGTGGGTACAAAACACAGAAGACATGCAAATATTCCATTCACATGTCATCTCTGTTTTAGATCCACTCCTGTTTTTTTTTTTGGCATTAGCAATACTGATGGATTATTGTGCAAATGTTGACCGAGTGAAGGCGTATGCTTCACAGAGAGGTTCGGTTTTTGTGGGTTATTGTTCTGACGAATCAGAGGAAGGGAAAATTAATCAGTGATGTCAACACAAACTTACTGCAGACACACTCTCCACTCTCCACTCCCCAGGGGGGCTCTACTTGTATACGCATTTAATAGAACAGGTTCTGTAGACATCTATGTAAAATCAGCTGGTGATGGTGTAAAAGGAGTGCTCATACTTGAGTTATTTGGTCCGTTTTGGCCCCGTGACTGCCCAAACAAGTTAAGTGTGCAGGGATTCTAAGATCGACGCCTGTTATCTGCATGTCATACTGACACAGTATTATTTCACTACCACAGCAGACTCCCTATGTGTGTTGCTGCAAGGCACAGTGTTCTACACCACTATAAAGGCTCTCAGCAGCCAGAAAATAGCAGTTTTTTTAACGTAATTTGCCGCAAATTTATTTGGATCAAACCAGCGAATCAGTTTTTTCAAAAAATTTCTTATCTCTATTGTGGATGTTATCACTGCAGCACCAGAAAAAAACACCATTAGGGAGTGATGGTGCTTGAATTACAGCAGATCATTCATGATTTGTTATAACTCTCCCTGCTTTCACCTAAATTTTTGAGGCTTTTGGAAAAACCCTTTAATGATTGGTGGGAGAGATTAAAGGGGTTCTAATGGACAACATTGATAAAGCTCAGAAATTTCCTCCAAAATTGGGGCTTTAAAAATAAATTAGCATGTAGCCAGGAAACCATCTTTATTTAGCCACAGTGCCTTTCGATGACTGCTTAGCATGGTTGAAACAGACCAGAAGATCGTCCAGTGGAACAGTTCTCTCTAAGCTGGGTGCTCTGGACATGGAAAGTGCTAAGAATACCATACCTTGTAGAAATATATAGCTGTTGTTGGGCTTACTGACCTCATTAGTATGTTGTTTAGTAGGTGAGGGCACATGGGATGGCAGTGACATGGCAGCTTAAAACCACTGTAGCATGTATCCACAGTGTTTTTTTAATTAATTGTGAAATGGCCATATGATTTTGCTGGAAAACAGTTGTTTCACCTGCAAAACCGCAACAGCATTTGGCACCACCGCCACCCCAAATGGCCTCACCATATATGACACAATAAGAGGTCCCGAAGGTCCAGCAGAAGACAACCCTATTTGGAAGGTGACTTTGGAAACTCACCACTAGGGTTTGTTCATATGGGTTGGTTCACCTTATTAGACCTTATTGATGATATATGTCCTTTTTGTGCAATGATAAATTTGCAATGCAATTAAAAGCAGACATGTACATGTTCTTTATGGGGTGGTCCATCACAATCATTTCCTATGATAGACCCAAGGAACCCCTAGTCTGACGGTGCTACTAAAATTAAGAGAAATCTTATCCCATGCAGTCAATTACTGAATCATTAAAACTACCTTCTGTAGATGCTGAAGTCTATGCACTACAAGCTACAAACAGTCTACATAAAGCAACTGGTAATGAAGGAGTTAAAGGAATACTATATGAAGGTGTTATTCGGCAGTCTTCCAAGGCCTGACAGCCAACGCCTAACAGATCCTCCCAAGATTTCAAACATTATGCACCCCCATTTCCATCAAACCCCCCTTCCTCAAGTCTTCTCCTTGGAAACATCTTGAACTAAGTAAAGAATCTGTGCATAGTGTTACCTTCTGGTCTTTATTGTTCCAAGCAAAATACAAATTTCACCCCCATACGTATCCTCCTGACTAGGCTGGAGTTGGAGCCAAGTGAATTCCCTGTTTTTTCTCACAGCTCATCTCCCTCTCAGGATAAGGCACCTATTTATGAGACAATCGCTGCCTAGTAACACCGAGGAAGGGAATCTCACATCCTGGCAAGGAATACACCAGAAATGCAGTGCACATGCAAGAACAAAGTTACATGGAAGACCAAGATAATAGTACCATGCGGAAGAATAGTACTAATGGTTGTATGCATTGGTGGACACAGGCGGCCTGGGACATATGTACAAAATAATATTTTGTCATAGAGAACCTGCCATACACATTAGAACTATGGCGCTCTAACTTGCCAACTTTGGCGTCACTGGCCAACCTTCTAATTGTTGGGGGGCTTCCAGAATTTCCCCTGTTGACAGATGTCAGGGACAGAAGGATTCGGCAACATTCATTTAAACATGCCCGATCCTTTTGTTCTTGGGATATCAGCCTCTGTTAAAGGTGCATGGTAGCAGCAATCCCCATTCAAGTTAGATGAACACTCATCCGAGCCAAGGAGGAATGTGTAGGGGGCGTCAGGAGACTTAGCTGTTTGCCAAAGAAATGTTTGTCCACTATCTACAGTGCATGTCTCTGGTTTTACCATTATAAGCTTCTTTGCATACTTTGCATCTCATGGAGTATTGGCTGAAAAATAAGTCTCCATGCACTGGTATGTCTCTTTGATGAGAACCTATATTCCCTCTGAGCCAAAAAAAAAAAAAAAAAACAGTAACAAGCTTGGTACCGATGGGCAAGAACCTTAAAACAGTGATGTCTACAGATGTCTGTCTCTGGTTTGGATAATATGATCAATTTTGCAGACTATCCACCAGTAATTGCAAGCCACGATTGGCTCAGTTCATAATATACAATCCAATACATAGTAGAGGGATGTTTTTAAGGTGCAGTGGCTCCTCTTAGCTACTGGGCTCCTGTGTAACTTCTACATATGGCAAGTCTACCCCTGGCCAAAGAATTTCATATTGTAACCCTTACTGCCCCTATCGCAATTATGACTTCATTGCGAATTTCCACAAATATTTGCTAATTCTAGAATTTACTTAATTTAAAATGATTTAGATCAGATTACGGTAATTGTCAGTTTCCGATCTTCATCTAATTTGTCAAAAATATGTCCAAGGAAGGACCCAATTTATTGTCAAATTGATTATTCCTTGGAAGAAAGAAGAGGAAAGCAGCAGAAGACATCCTAAAAACACTGACAGATGTTACTGTACTCACCTCAACACCTTGTAGGCTGTCTGGCCATCATAAACAGTGAAGAATGGGTAGGACTGATCCACCAGAGTACCTGAAGATCCTACAGTAGGCCCATACTCTAGCAGATAGTAGACCCCAAAGGTATACCAAAAGACATCTCTATTTGGAGCCAATTACTTGTGACTAGCGACAATGTTTTATGTGTTGATTTTGAAATATACTATTGGACCTTATGGATGAGATGTCCTATGTGTACTGTGATGGATTTGCACTGTAACAGCAGTGTCCCCCACACTGCCCCCCTACAGCAGTGTCCCCCACACTGCCCCCCTACAGCAGTGTTCCCCACACTGCTCCCCTACAGTAGTGTCCCCCACACTGCCCACAACAGTAGTGTCCCCCACACTGTCCCCCACACAGTAGTGTCCCCCACACTGTCCCCCACACAGTAGTGTCCCCCACACTGCCCCCCACACAGTAGTGTCCTTCACACTGCCCCCCACACAGTAGTGTGCCCCACACTTCCCCCATATAGTAATTTGCCCTACACAGTAGTTTCCCCCATATTGCACCCATTTAGTAATTTGCCCCCCACATAGTAATCCCTCCCATAATCATTGCCCCCACACAGTATCCCACCATAATATTTTTCCCCCACATGTCCTCCTTTGTCCCCCAAAGTTACTTGGCACATAAAAAAGAAAAAAAAAAGAAAAACAAAACTAAAAGCTAAATACTCACCTATGTCCAGGCGCTTGCTCACAGAGGAAGGCGCGCACACTTCACTGTGCTGGGGCGTCCAGGCACAGGCGCGCGCGATGACGTCATCACGCACGCCTGCGCCAGGATTTCACTACCGCATAGGCCTCAGGCCTACTAGGCCTTAAGCCTATGGCGGTGATCGGCAGCGGGGCAGGGATCTATGCATTCCCGTGTCCTGCTGCAGTATGTGGGCGTTAGCGCTCCAGCAATGAGCGCTTCCATCTGTATTGATGGAAGCACTCATTGCTTCTCTGGCACCCCCCTGAGAGCCGACACCTGGGGCGGACCGCAACAAGGCAGTGTCATAACCTGGTTTTAGCAGTTTTAGGAGTTTTTCATCCAAAAGCACAGTCCAAAAATCTTCGTCTTCCTCGTTCTTTATCTGTGTGTACAACAGACTATTTAAGAACATTTTTTTCCCCGAACCATTAATTATTACCATCCTGCCTGCCAATTAGACTATGGCCTTGTCATAGACTCGTTATTTTCCCCAGCACTTATTATAGTTTCGAATCAAACTTGACATTGCTGGGGTATCTGACCAATATGAGGACTATATGAAAAGTCCCTAAATTTATTATATTGCCTTGCAGACTTTCTTTTACTTGCAAGACAGTTCACCCACAATAGATGTATAATACATTATTCTGCAGCTGTTTTGTATTTGGATCAGATGTGTATGATATCCACCAAGTCCAAAAATAGTGTATAGTATTTCGAGTATTCATTGTGTCAACTACTCTCTTATTCATGAGAAATACTGAAGGTTTTTACAGCCCCACCCTTGTGGTTAGCAAGACATTTGAGGTCCTAATGTCTATGCGTATAAGTAAATGATAACTCCATCCAAAATATTCCTATGTCTGGAGCTGTCTCCATTATTCGATTGTTCTTCAACCAGAAATCCATGGGAACATAGAATTAAATTAATGAAAGTACGCAATACTAAAATATATCCGACAACAAGAGCCAAACTACAGTGGAAGGAGGCATAGCAGTGCTATGAGGCCCAGCATCTGAGAGGGCCAATCTGCTCTGCCACGTGTCCAAACATAAACTGACTTGGCCTACCTATAGTCTACATGCAGACCTCGGAGAGAACAAAGCAGGTAAAAGCTGCAATAGATAATAAAAGGATAAAAATCTAATTAAACTAAGATACCTGAAGCTTAAAGGATATGTACACTTTTGCAATACTTAGTGTTCTAACTAGGGTTGCCACCCGGCCGGTATCTCACCAGCCAAGCCGGTAATTTAGTGGCCCTGCCGATGCCGTTTATTTTTTTCTACCGGCAATAATAATTGCCAGTATTTTTCTATAAGGACTGTTGCTAATGAGCGCCTCAATTGTGCTCATTGGTACTGTAGTGTACGAGAGTTGTGATGCCCGACACTACAGAAGGGTCACTTGGGTGCTGTCATTCCCCTCATCTGTGGGGAGATTGGTCGTATATATATTGTAGTGTCATTTACCTTTAAGGTGCTGTCATGTACATGCCTGCAGGACCGTTATGTAGATATTAGGCCACAAGGGGAGCTAGAGAGCTAGGATATAAATAGCTAGGCCAGAGCAGGCTAGAGTTCAGTGCAGACCCTGGAGTCTGTGAAGGCCACATGTCTCAGGCCTAGGCAGGTCAGCAGGAGCCAAGCTGTACCATTCCAGAAAGCAAGAGGGACTACAAATACCAGAGGAGGTACTCAGTAATTGTAATCCCAAGGATAAAAGCCAGAGATAGGGCATTGGGGCCTTGGAGAAGAATATATTCCTGGTCAGGATCAGTCAGGAATAGTGTGCAAGCCGCCTGTACTACGGAAGTCCTACTTTAACCCTTTGTGATCACCTTGCTAAATATAAGCCTGCCATTAATGTACTGTAACTTAAAGCCTGCTGAAACCAATCGTCTTCTGAGGAACTGTTAAGAGAGTGTATGCTGTTTATTACTGTTCAGTAAAGTGAAGTTCTGGTTTACCATCCAAGCCTGCACCTCAATTATTCCTCCTATCAAATCGGTGTGCCACCGTTACCGGCACTGGCGTCACGGACATCAGGGACACCCAGCCACAGGCACGTTAATCTACCAACACCAAGGGCACCTCACACTACACCTGGCTGTGTCCCTCAAGAACCCATAGAGTGCCCCAGAGGATCCCCGTGCCAGCCTCTCCATCACTGGCATTCCCCAGGTCAGTCCCTCACACTACCCTGACTTGGAGATGCTACAGTACAGCCTTTAACTCCAGCCCCCTCACCCACTTGTGTTAAGAAGAAGAAGGAAAAAAAATAGTACTCACCTCCCCCATTTGCTCGGCTGCTGACTGGAAGCTCAGGACAGGACCTGCGAGACGTCATCACACTGGAGCGCATGTCCTGTCCTGAGCTTCCACTGAGCAGCTGAGAAAGCAAATGGATGAGGAGCATTTTTTTTCTGCACAGAGAAGAGAAGGGGGCATTGTTATTACTGGGGGCATTACTGATTACTGGGGGGGCACTACTATTACTGAGGGTATTAATATTATTGGGGGCACTAATGTGGGCATTGCTATTACTGGGGGGCACTACTGGGGGCATTATTATTACTGGGGGGCATTAATAAGGGGCATTATTAATTCTTGGGGGCACTAATTGTGGCATTACTATTATTGGGGGGCACTAATTAGGGCATTATTAATTCTGTGGGGCACTAATAGAGGCATTATTGTTACTGGGGGCACTAATGGGGGCATTATTATTTCTGGAGGGCTCAGGGCAATAATGGGGGAATTATTAATTCTGGGGGTGCTAAAGGGGGCATTATTAATTCTGGGGCGCACTAATGGAGGCATTAATATTACCGAGGGCACTAATGGGGGCACTATCAGTTCTGGGGTGCACTAATGGGGGCGTTATCCATTCTGGGGGGCACTAATGGAGGCATTAATATTATTGGGGGACACTAATGGGGGCACTATTAATACTGGGAGTCACATTAAGGCACTGATTGCAGTGAAGACATATTCATGCCTGGCCCTGAGGTCTTGTGGGTGCAGGGTCGGCACATGCGCAGTAAAAGGATGGAGATTGCCCGGCGGTCTCAATTCCTTTACTGCGCATGTGCCAAACGCGCTATTTTTTCACTGCCTGGCCTTTCTGTCACAGCGGTGGGGGTGCAGCACAGCAGACAGGTGCAATGGTACCCCCCTCTTTGCACCTAGAGGGTAATTTGCATATTGTGAAAAGCCTTTTTTCTACAGATTGCTGGCACATATGGAGATATTACAGATATCATATGGTATAGTATAATTTACCATATGGTAAATACCATCTTTTATTATATAGTAAATTATTTCTACTGTTATATTTCAACCCTTCGTGCCGTCTGTTTCTGCAGACATCTATGGACTCGTGTCCACCATATACTGTCTGTAGGTTCGCAAGAAGCGGAGACAGATGAAGGACGTAGCATATGATGTGGTATCAGACTACACACAGGGTTTGTTTGTAGTCTATAACCATGGCGATGCCTAGAACTGCATAGCAACCATATACATGCTGGTAGAAAGCTTTTTAATCCATTTGCGTATTTGACCTTTTTTATATTTTAGATGCGTTAGAACTGGGGTTGCTAACTTTCCCAACAAAAAATGGCGGCCAAGTTAAGCCACACCCCAATGGAGGTGTAGTTGTGGGAGCGTGGCTTAACCCAGGGTGTTAAGTCACTATGTCAATCTGTTACAACGGTGGGGGTGTGGCATACAGACAGGGAACGGTCAGCAAAAAAATACTGAAATGTGAACAGACACATTTAAATGAATGGGTACCTGTGCTGTCCGTGGAAAATGCAGACAGCACACGTCAGTGAAAAACGGAAATGCGAACGAAAAGTCTGTGATCAGTGTTATTGATGATGAAAGGCTCTGTCTCCAGGTGTCTGCTTTGTAAACCAGCGGGTACCCAGGGGCTGTGGTACCTGCTTGGCTCCTGAGCCCTCACTATCTTTTAAGTCCTGACTTCTGCCGTACATGCACAATGGAGGTCAGGAAGAGGTTAAAATGCTCTCCTCATCACCTATATAACACTGTCAGCCGTTTCGATGGGTCTAACTGACATATTCTCTTAAACTTATAGGATATGTTGAGTGCATTTCGTTTTAGGCTTCTTCATTAGATGTGAGTCTGTAGAAGAGAAATAAGTGTTTTCTTAGTTTTTCTATTTTTTTATGTTGCAGCTCTCTCATTTTTTTTATTCTTAAAAACATCACCCTCGAGCAGCCATATTGAAAACACACTTACTTCCTGTATTGTCTGTACAGACAGAGTAGCTTGGTGCATGCTCTTTATGGCAACTGCAATACATTGGAGTTAATGGTCAAAAAAAAGTTAATAGACGAATGCAGTTTCCAGTAAGACTTAGTATACTGCCCCCATAGGCTAAGGAGAGGTAAGGAAGCTGCCACACAATGCTGCTAACGTCCCTATCTAGGCCTCCAGTCTAATAATGCTGTCAACCGCCATGAGATTCCTCCACCCTGAAATGATAATGATATGACCCTGCTAACCCTGTCCTAGGCTACACAGCAAAGCTGCGAAAACTGAAAGATTTCAATATTATTTTTACATATCTAGTAACATAAAAAACGTAAAAAATATAAAAGTTGAATTGTTTCCTATATAATGTTTTTTTTGTGAATTTAACCTTTAAGGTTATTTTTCTTCTCCATACATATTACTATATTGCAAAGGTGACATTTGACGTTCATAACCTACGTGAAAGAACATACCTGACAATCCTGAAAGCATATTTGTAATATAACCTTCCATACTGTATGTGCTCTTCTAGTAATGATGCATACAGCAATTACCATAATGACACATAGATCTCATTAAGGAGTCATCTCCAACCGTGAGGAGGAAGATGCCACTCCTGGCGCCAGAGATTACAGTGAATGAAAACAGATTATGTTCTCCCAAAACACTAAGGAGGTAATTTACGAATGGATATACTCCACTTTTTGGCGTATATCTGTCGTAGATAGCGGCACAGCGGTTATTTGCGTCTCAATCTGCGACTTTTCCCATCTCATGTCAGGTCTAAATAAAAAGAGCGGGGAAAGTTGCTGTCGCCAGTGGCAACACCCAAAAACTACCAAGGAATGAATGTGGTGCACTACCCGTGGTATAGCCTCAATACCATGTGCAACTGTGAATAAACGTGGTAAAAAGTGGGAGACACTCTGCTTACAACTGAGGTATATGGAGAGATAAGAATGCTGCGCTGTATGGCGCTATGCTAAATTCAATGTCATTTTATTAAAAATAGATAAAACCATAAAAATCCGCACAATATTCAAACCATTACTAATAACAAAAATATAATGAACATAGATAATAGATGGCGATATAACCCTTGTGAAAATAGATCCGCCGAATATGTCCACAGTATGCAATTCAATGAATCAAACTGGATAGTATTTTCGGTTATGTCCACAAGGTAGGAGAAACTTGCAGAAACAGTATTTCACTCCCAAAGCATGTCAGTTTAAAATGCTACCATTAGTGTGGCTCTCACTGGTGACCCTTGAGGATAGCCTATTAATAATATCCTTAGCGATTAACTCCGTGTTGAGGTATATATTCAATGTCCCAAATTTTGTGTTCATACACTAGGGCATAGCAAATAGCATAGAGCCATTCATGTATGTATTATAGCAAAAATCGCTACATTACCACCAACTTGTATGTGCCCGGTATCCTTCTTCTCCACAGCGTCCGCTCTGTATATCTGCCAGGACCTGCCGCGGCGTCCCACGTGGTCCCTCCGTCAGCAGTGGCGTCCCATGTGACGGTGGCTGCGGCGTCCGATAGGTCAAGCCTCTCCTCTATTGTAAACCGGCACAACTTATTGGAATGTTGTTCTCTAAATAAAAAGAGACATGATGTGGGCAGGGAAGGGGCGGGCCGGCCGGCAGGCCTATCCCATTTATCACTTTCTACTCCTGTTTTAGGCGTAGAAATGGTCTAAATCTACGCGAACAAGGCAGCTGGTGAAGATTTAGGGTACTTTCACATCTGCGTTTTTCCTTTCCAGTATTCAGATCCGTGATAGGAAAACGCTTCAGTTTTGTCCCTATTCATTGTCAATGAGGACAAAACTGAACGGAACAGAACAGAGTGCACCAGAATGGATTCTGTTCCGTTTGGTTGCGTTCCCATGCCGGACAGAAAACCACTGCATGCAGCGTTTTTGAGTGCGTCATGGGATGCGGAGAAACAGAGGCGGCTCTAGACTTTGTGAGGCCTTAGGCGAAACTCGAACATGAGGCCCCCACGATTTGTATCTGTGGCCCTTCCATAGATACATGGAGGGGGAGTGTTGAGCACCGCTCTGGGCACAAGGAGATCCGGAGTACCGTACAGAAGATCATGGGGGATCCGCCGACACAGCACATGATCAGACACTTATCTCCTATTCTTTGGATAGGGGATTTAATTTCCTATTCCGGAGTACCCCTTTAAAGTGCAGTGACATCACAGTAAAGGATTAATATGCAGTGACATCACAGTACAGGGCTTATATTCACAGTGCATATTAACACTTTGCATTAACCCTGGCTATACTGAGATGTCACAGTGCATATTAACCCTGTACTGTGATGTCACATTGCATTAACCCTGGCTGTACTGTATGTGACATCACTGTGCATATTAACCCTGTACTGTGACTAACGGTACAGGGTTAACATGCACAGTGAGTGACATCACAGTACAGGGTATACACAGTGATGTCATAGTCAGGGTTAAGCAGTTGCATGCTTGCAGCACATAGTACTGGTTGGGCACCACTGTCTGTCTGTGGGCGGCAGCCAGACATGGACTGAGGTGAGGGCCCTGGCTCCTCCTTCTTCTCCCCTGCGTGGCTGCGCAGCGCTCTGGGGGCGGAGCTGACAAGTGACAACGTTCAGAAGACGGCACGCTCCGAGCCCCAGCAGCCACTGCTCATTTAAAGAGAGCTGCGGCTCCTCCACTCCATTAGTCCGCGAAAGCCAATAATTGTACTTGCGGCGGTGTCGGGTGGGAGCCAGAGCGAGGACCCCACCAGCGCAAGGTCTTAGGCGGAGGCTAAGTGGCCTAATGGAAGAGCCGCCTCTGCAGAGCAAGACGGATTCGGCATAAAACACAATAAGTCAATGCTGCCGGATCCGTTTTCTTTTGTGTCCATCCCCTATTGCCTTACAGTGGTTTTAGAGATGGATCCGTCTTGGCTATTTTAGAGATAATATAACCGGATCCGATCATAATGGATGCAGGCGGTTGTATTATTATGACGGAAGGATCCATCAAAAAAGCAGATGTGAAAGTAACCTTAGGCGGTGGATACTCCGAAGTTATGTAGAGGCCTGTGCCTCTACATAAATTTGGCGCATCCACCGCCAGCTAAAGGGGTATTAAGACCAGCGTCTAAAACACTGGTCCTAATAAATGACCCCATAAATCTTGTGTTAATGAATTCATTTGTACATATTAATTAAAATCCAATCTCAGAAAAAACTCCGTTTCAGTTGGATAATTTAAAAGGTTTCCAAGACAAAGGGCTCGTTCACACGACCGTATGGTTTTGCAGTCCGTTTTTAATAGATCCATTTTTCCATTTTTGGTTTCAGTAGGGTTTCCGTTTCCATTCCACTTTCGTTTCCATATGGTTTCCGTTTTGTGATCTGTTTTTTGCGGATCGGAAACGGAAGCATATAATAATGTTTTAACAGTAAGTATACTGAAAAACTGGGCTGGCCATAGAATTTTCAATAGATGCTTCTGCAAAAATGGAACGTATAAGGAACGCAAAAAACGTTTGTGTGAACGAGCTCTAATGCTTACATATCTACTGAAGCCTGGAGCCATAATAGCATCAGACAGAAGTGGCGTGACATCACATTGGACGGCATGCCAACATGACGCTAAGACTATGTTCATACGTTCAGGATTTGATGAGGATTTTGGAATGGAATCTGTATCTTAAACCCCATTAGTAAATACACATCAGGCTGACCCTTGGATTTGAGCCATGGATATGTAGTATAAATATCACAGATACTACTGCGGATTAGCCCCAATCATGGTTTCCACGCAGTTTCTCCTTGGAAACCACAAAAAGAATATATATAGCCTCTTGCACACTAACTTTTTTTTTAAAATTTACGTTCTATTTTTTGCGTTCCGTATACGGACCATATACGGAACCATTCATTTCAATGGATCCTCAAAAAAACTGAAGGTACTCCATATGGCTTCCATTTCCGTATTTCCGTTCAAAGATAGAACATGTCCTATTATTGTCCGCATAACAGTCTAGTGCAAGAGGCCTAAAGCTGAGGATTAGCCAATTAAATCATACGGATTCTCTGGCACATCCACAGCAGAAATCAGAGTGTTACCCTTGGATTTCTACCATGCATTCTTCTGCAAGATACAGATTGAATTTGCCATAGGAAAATCCTGACTATGAACACATTCTTATAAGGGATCTGTGAGGGACAGGGACACTGGTGATGGGAGTGGAGCACCGTTACAGTCTAAAGTAAACTTTTTTCAATATGCAGGCAAATTGGGGAGTCAGTCTTGGTCAATCCTTATCTTTCAAAATCTCCTACCCCCAAAACTTTCTTAAATTGTACACGTCAGCTTCTAACTATATTAATATTCAAAATCTGTATGGTTTTACCAATGTTCCAAGGATGCCTTGACTGGGTTCCTGACCTTTCCTTCTTCAATCATGCTCTGAGAAAAGAGTTTCCCTAGTTATGGCTATGTTCACATTTGCGTTGGAGGCTCCATTAGGAACCTCCGTGACAGAGTTTGTCAAAAATATAAGATGAGAAAAGTTTTCTCCGCGAAAAAATGTTCTCCCAAACGGAAACCTAACGCATCCCATTATTGCCAGTGGGATCTGTTAGTTTCTGTTTGTGTCAGTTATGTGCCGAATACAGCACTTCCATTATTTCGGCTATTGTCCTCCTAGAACATATCCTTAGCTACACATATCAGACCGTTTTCAATACATCTGAAAAACAGAGGATGACTTGCATGAGGTTGAGGATGGAGGCACCTTTAAAGGGGTTACATCATCAAAAACAGAGAACTCTTTAGTTTAGCTTGTAGATAGGGGGTTTCCCACTCGGAGCCCCCTCTATGACATCCATACACCTAATATGGCATATGGATAGGAGATGTCTTCTGTTAATCTCTAAGAGAGACCCACATAATCTCAAATAATATTAAGGAGGACAGGGCCATGTTTGCCCCCTACCTCATTGCCGAGGTTTAAGTCACTCTTTTTTCTTATCGACAATTTTTTTCAGCCTAAAAACAGGTATGAATGTAGCGCTACACAGAAAAGTGTATTTCCTATAGTACATGAGTTGAGGGCATGTTGAGGTAATAACACGGTGTATGGTATCACTAAGACTTAAGTCACATTTATGTCTATAATATATTAAAAATTTGACTTTACTGTAATGGCGCATAGGTGAAAACTTGTGTCATCCCTCTTTAATAGTAGAGATTATTATATGAAATATAATTGTTGTATTGCTGATGCAGCTTGATATTACAATTAATTTTTTGTATGTTGACTGATTGGGACACTCTGGAGCAATCAGAGATAATCGTATTAAAAGCCAATTGAGAATATTAAATAAGAAACATTTTTGTGTAGAACACTTCAATATCATGACCAAATATTTTAAGGAATTTGCAGGAGGGGGGTCAGTTTCTTCTATTCACCAATTGGGTTGGAATGAGTCAAAACAACAACTAATCTGCTGCATGGGTCCCTATTCCTCTCCATTTCCTGGTCTAGAGCTTGACATGTAAGAAATGGATTGGACTGTCCACTCAACCAATTACTGGCTGCAGGAGAACCTCACAGAGTAGAGGTTCCTCCCATGTTCCCAGCACATACTGAATACACCCCCTTAAAAAAATTGAGGAAGGTCTAGTTCACAACTTGCGCTCCAATTCATCCCAAAGGTATCTCTGTGTAGACTACTTCAGTTTCTCCACCCCAAACCTTTAAAATCATGTCTCGAGTCTCCGCTCCGAACGTTTTGCGGGGTTTAAGCAGCCAATAAAGGTGCAGGTAAGTACTGCCCTCACTGTAATGCCAGTATCCATGTTGGCTGCTGGCATTACAGTGACTGGCTGGCCGGAACGCATCATTGGGTGCTATATACAGTAGCACCCGATGACGCATGTTTGGCTCAGATGTAGGCAGGGAGAGCAGAGCGTAGGAAGGTAAAGACAGTGTAGGGAGCGATTTTCACAGTTTTTATTCAGAGAAAGCTTTACCAAGACCCAAAAGTCCTTTTAAGGACTACTGTGTGTGTGTGTGTGTTTTAAAGCTGCAATCTATTTACCTCCTGCAGTCTAAGGGAAAGTGCTTCTGAAGAGACAGATAGTGCAGGGAAGACATTTGCTGTCTTTACTACCAAAAGCTTTTCAACAACCCCAAAGTCCTTTTAAGGCTTACTGTGTGTGTTTGACAGCAGCAAGATATTTTCATTTTATAACTATTAGTGACATATACTGTACATCATCCGCAGACTGTGTCTTTAATAATCTGGGCCACATCTAGTGTCCATAATCTGTGGTGTGCTTTAACCAATACTGTATAACATCTGCAAACAGTTTCACTCCACTCTAATTTTTTTATAGGGTCAGCTCAGCTGCAGGCCCTCAACTCAAATTTTTTTATAGGGTCAGCTGAACAGCAGGCACTCACATACAATGTTTTTGAGGGTCAGCTCAGCAGCAGGCACTCGCCCATAATGTTTTAGAGGGTCACCAGCAGGCCCTTGCTCCAAATGTTCTTGAGGGTCACCAGCAGGCCATTAATCATAATTTTTCAAGGGTGTGTATGATGCGCTCCTTTATGTGTATTGGAGTGCCGGTTCCTTGCAATTTTTGGCAATCCTTTAACTTAGTGCATAAGCTTTATGGGTGTAGGGGTCCCACTACCTGAACAATTGTACCACAATGTGAACGGGCCCTCCTTTATGTGATATACCGTTTGTTTCGGAGTGCCTCTTGTTTTGGCAGCACTTGCACTTTATATACAATTGAATATACAGGAAAGAATGTTTCCTAACAATTTTTCCTGTGAAATAGATTTTTTTTGGGAGGGAGGGGGGGGGGAGTTGTGTGTATTTTTGTCAGTCTGTAAAAGTGGCGTACAACTCAGACAACATGGTTCCCAGCAGTGACTTGTGAGTCCAAGATGCATCCAGACATCGTCCCCATGCTGTTCCCGATCCATTTCGGTGGTGTTTCTGTCACTTTCTGACCTTTTCCAATGGCCCGGGCACCCTCCCCTCTTTAGAATATAGCAATGTGTTTGGGCTGAACACCCGAATACTTTGGTGCTCGCTCATCACTAGTGGACTGACCTGAGGTCTAATGAAAACTATTTTATTTTTATTGTCCTCCTCTAAAACCTAGGTGCGTCTTATAGGGTGAAAAATACAGTACTCATGTTACCCCTATCCTTTATCTTGGTATTTACAGATAGTTGTGAGCACAAAGCACAAAAACACGAGAGATACATAATATGTAATGAAAAATTACATCACATTATCCAGTTATCCACATCCTGTTACATTCAGGTATATTCCATGTTCATGCATCTTTGGATAACAAATGCTTTAGAAATTAGTGACAATTCTAAGGCCTTAAATGGTTAAAGGGGAAACCCAAAATTCCCTTGTGACCTACATATGGGGTACCATATGGTTTCAATCAATAGTAAGATTATTTTCCCACAAGATCTGTAAGGAATTAAAACATCTAAACTGTAGGAAAAAGTAAAAAAAAAAAAACATAACAGGACACAAGGGAGAGGCATATGTCACAGTCCCGGACGCTACATCTTAATGGCTTGACTGCATTGTCCTGAACTGTTATTGGGCTTAAAAAAATAATTGTTTTCCATTTCATAGTTTTTTAAGTGGTTCTCCACCTAAGCATCATCTTACAAAAATCTGATCAATAGGACAGTACAGTATAGAGAAAAGTATAGAGAAAAGTACATTTTAAAGGGGTTTTCTCAGAGTTTTACACTGATGACCTATCCTCTGGATAGGTCATCAGTATCTGATGGGTGGGGGTCCGTCCCCTGTGACCCCCGCGATTAGCTGTCTGAAAAGGCACCGGTGCTCGCAGTAGCACCGCAGTCTTCTTTCAGCTCACCAAGCACAGTGCCGTACATTGTATAGCGACTGTGCTTGGTATTGCAGCTCAGACCCATTCACGTCAAAAGGGCTGAGCTGCACCTAGGCCATGTAATCAATGAACGAGACGTCACGCGGCCTAGAAAAGTTGGAGAAAGCCATGGCACTACTGCGAGCGCAGCTGCCTTCTCAAACAGCTGATCAGCAGGTGTCGGACCCCCACCGATCAGATACTGATGACCTATCCATAGGAAAGTCAAGGAAAACCCTTTAAGTACCCATCAGGACCCTTTGGCTCTTTTCTGTCTTTAGTTGAGTGCCAGTTGGGCCTCAAGAGGAAGCTGTTGGTGCTACAATTTGAAATTCTGTGCATTCCCCTAATGGGCTCTTTATTTAGGGCAAGTTATTTTGGTGCCCAAGAGAAAAGTTTCAGAAGGCCCTCCACCTCCCTGATGACTAAAATTTGCCAGTTCAGGATAACAGCTCTTGGATGGACAATCATGAAATAAACTACCTCTGGCCACCCTCCTCTTTCTTACCGATCCATACCGTTATTATATATAATGCCTTCTCTACTTTTACCCTCAATTTCAATCCCTTAAAGGGATGGTGTCAAACTTTGAATAAACAATCTGATCCTGAGGGTCTGGCTTCTAGGACTCTACTCAGGGGCAGATAGGAAACCTAAAGTGGCCCTGAAAAAAATATTAAAGTGGCCCCATGTTGTAGGAGTGTCTAAATTGACCGGAGGTGGGGCACCATAAATAGGAGGGGTCAGCAATACCATAGCGCAAAATACCATATACCTCAGTGCCACACAATATATTGCTCCAAAAGCTTTCTCTCTGTGTTGGCTGCCATTTTCTGTTCTCTTCCTCCTCCTCCTCCAGTTGTCTCTGATTAAGATATGGGGCATGGGGCTTAGGAAATGTGATGTGGGCCATAACTAAATGCAGGAGGACATGTGCGGTCACTGGCTGGGTACACAGCATTAATTACCACTGAGAGCTCATTATGTACCTGGCCAACAGCAGAAACGGGGGCTTGGGTGGCCCCCTGGGCATCGGCCCACCAGGAAATTTCCCTGTGAGGTCTATGGCCAATCCGCCCCTGACTGCTGATCGAGAGAATAGTGATCCCATTCCCATGTAGGAATGGAGAGGTAGATCATACCTGCTCACTGCCACTCCATTCATTCTCTGTGGGACTGCCAGAGAACTACTTGCTGCTCCATTCATATGGGGGAATGGATCCTCCATTCTTGAGATTGGTGGGAATATCAGATGTCAATCAGATACTTGAACCCTATCTTGTGTATGGGGTAAATTAAAACAGGGCACAACCCTTTTAAAACGGTATTCCAGCACAAAGAAAGCCCTTTTTTCCAGGCTCACCCATCCCCCACAGTTGCCCTTCTGATGGTGCCGGGGTCCCTACTGTTCTTCTCTTCTTCCCACTTATCGACACAGGAATTAATGCTTGGAATTGTTGCTTAGCCAAGGTGGGCCATCACTGCAGCCTGTGATTGGCTAAACAGCTTTCGCAGCCACTTCCTGCTGTGTCGAGATGTTAACAGGAAGTGGAGAGCAGCGAGATCCCAGCACCATCCCTAATATGGTCCACTGGCTCCTGACGCTTATTATCCTTCTGTCCTAGAGTTCTTCTTTAACTCTTTAGTGACCAGCCTGTTTTGGGCCTTAATGACCAAGAATTTTATTTTGTTACGTTTTACTACTTTTGCACAATATAAACCATTTTTTTAATAAAAAAAAATGTTTTTGCATCACCGCAACCCAAGACCCATAACTTTTTTATTTTTCTTTCTATGGAGTTGTGTGAGGGCTTGATTTCTGCTGGACCAGTTGTATTTTCCATTAGTATCATTTTGGTAAACATAACACTTTTTGATCACTTTTCATTCCCTTTGTTTGGTGGCACATAAGCAAAAAGCAGAAATTATGGCTTTTTTTTTACGGCATTCACCCTACGGGATAAATTACATTCTAATTACATAGTGTGGGCCGATATGGATGCGCCGATACCAAATATGTGGAGGAGATTTCATTTTTGCAATTTTAACATAAACAGGCGTTTTCCAATGAAAAAAAAGGTGTATTTTTTAACTTGTTTTTTTCTAACTTTTTTTTACTTTTTTAAAACCATTTAATAGTCCCACAAGTGGACCATAATAGGCGATCTTTTGATTGCTTCTAAAATACTTTGCACTATTCCTGTAGTGCATTGCATTTTATTGTCAGTGCTATGCTTACATTCACCAGCAGGCTTCGCCAGAGAAGTGCAGCCTGCTTGGAAACGCTGGAGGCGGGCCTCAGGCCTTCACTACGCCCTGGCGTGCCTGCATCAACATCAGCACTCTGTGATCTCATATGCGAGATGCCAATGGGAGAAAGGGGAATCTGCTCCCTCTGTAACCACTTACATGCTACAGGTGCTATTGCCAGCGGCATGCAAAGGAGTAAACAGACCCGATCGGCGGTCCGGGCTGTTAGAACAGAAGAGGAGCCTGGCTGTTATGCTACAACTGTTCCCCCACTCTCCACTGCAGGGGAGACCTGAAAAGCCCTGTAAAAAGGCGGCGGCCTAGCCTAAGGCCCCTTAGTGTCATAGAAAGACGTATTGATGGTCATTATGATGTTAATCCATAAGATGCCATCCCATTCGAGTTCATACTTACTAACATCTCCGTTGGTAAAATCGGGATATAAAAACTTCATCTCCGGAATGCCCACTTATGGGTGGGTCGTGTGTTAGCCACACCCATTTTTGGCCCGAGAGAGTACAAAATTGCTGGGACTGTCTCTTAAAATCAGGGATAGTCCCAGCAAATTCGGGACAGTTGGCAACTATGCGAGTTAGTCTACTCATCCATCCTCACCGTTTAGAATAGGGATGGCGAACCTGCGGGCCTCCAGCTGTTGCAAAACTACCAATCCCAGCATGCCCGAACAGCCTACAGCTATCAGCCTACAGTCGTGGCCAAAAGTTTTGAGAATTACATAAATATTGGAAATTGGAAAAGTTGATTCCTAAGTTTTTATAATAGCAATTTGCATATACTCCAGAATGTTATGAAGAGTGATCAGATGAATTGCATAGTCCTTCTTTGCCATGAAAACTAACTTAATCCCAAAAAAAACTTTGCATTTCATTGCTGTCATTAAAGGACCTGCTGAGATCATTTCAGTAATCGTCTTGTTAACTCAGTTGAGAATGTTGACGAGCACAAGGCTGGAGATCATTATGTCAGGCTGATTGGGTTAAAATGGCAGACTTGACATGTTAAAAGGAGGGTGATGCTTGAAATCATTGTTCTTTCATTGTTAACAATGGTGACCTGCAAAGAGACGCGTGCAGCCATCATTGCGTTGCATAAAAATGGCTTCACAGGCAAGGATATTGTGGCTACTAAGATTGCACCTTAATCAACAATTTATAGGATCATCAAGAACTTCAAGGAAAGAGGTTCAATTCTTGTTAAGAAGGCTTCAGGGCCTCCAAGAAAGTCCAGCAAGCGCCTCCTAAAGAAGATTCAGCTGCGGGATCGGTGTGCCACCAGTGCAGAGCTTGCTCAGTCATGGCAGCAGGCAGGTGTGAGCGCATCTGTACGCACAGTGAGACGAAGACTTTTGGAAGATGGCCTGGTGTCAAGAAGAGCAGCAAAGAAGCCACTTCTCTCCCAAAAAAACATCAGGGACAGATTGATCTTCTGCAGAAAGTATGGTGAATGGACTGCTGAGGACTGGGGCAAAATCATATTCTCCGATGAAGCCTCTTTCCGATTGTTTGGGGCATCTACCATCAGTCCTGTGTCATGCCAA
Organism: Bufotes viridis; assembly: GCA_033119425.1. Taxonomy (NCBI): domain Eukaryota; kingdom Metazoa; phylum Chordata; class Amphibia; order Anura; family Bufonidae; genus Bufotes; species Bufotes viridis. Next base: position 135,034,515 of record CM065597.1, on the reverse strand, counting down.
CAGTAAAGCATCCTGAGACCATTCCTGTGTGGGGTTGCTTCTCATCCAAGGGAGTGGGCTCACTCACAATACAGCCATGAATAAAGAATGGTACCAAAACACCCTCCAACAGCAACTTCTTCCAACAATCCAACAACAGTTTGGTGAAGAACAATGCATTTTCCAGCACGATGGAGCACCGTGCCATAAGGCAAAAGTGATAACTAAGTGGCTCGGGGACAAAAACGTTGACATTTTGGGTCCATGGCCTGGAAACTCCCCAGATCTTAATCCCATTGAGAACTTGTGGTCAATCCTCAAGAGGCGGTTGGACAAACAAAAACCCACCAATTCTGACAAACTCCAAGAAGTGATTATGAAAGAATGGGTTGCTATCAGTCAGGAATTGACCCAGAAGTTGATTGAGAGCATGCCCAGTCAAATTGCAGAGGTCCTGAAAAAGAAGGCCCAACACTGCAAATACTGACTCTTTGCATAAATGTCATGTAATTGTCGATAAAAGCCTTTGAAACTTATGAAGTGCGTGTAATTAATTATATTAATTAAACAAAGATCTAAAAGCAGTTTAGCAGCAAACTTTGTGAAAACTAATATTTGTGTCATTCTCAAAACTTTTGGCCACGACTGTACAGCAGGACATGTTGGGAGTTGTTGTTTTACAATACCCGGTTTAGATCATTACTAAATTCCTGACATTGTCATAGGCTAAAAGGCACTAAAGTCACAAAATTTAGGGAGGAGACCTTAAGGTGAGCCGCGCAGGGGCCCTGAGTGTGTCTCTCACCCTCAGTCAGTGACAGAGTGACATGTGTCGGCCGCTTCTAGTGAGTGAAAGCCCTGGTCAGTTAGTCTGTAGCTGCAGCACACATTCAGACAGTCCAATTCTGTCTGAGCATAGAGCCACGAAAAAGTAAGACACTGAGGCATCCGTTCAGGTCTTACCGGGACCCAGGGTGGACTGGCCAAAGACTCTACAGGGAAATTACCTGGAGAGACGATGCCCAGGGCGCCTCCCGAGCCCTCCTCACTGCCCAGGTACGTACATAATGATCTGATGCTCTCAGCATTAATTAATGCTCGGAGCATCAGGTACTTATGCACCTAACCAGCAACCAGAACCAACATCACAATCATTGCAGACTGGGCCTGGAAAAGAGTCCCGGCCACCTGAGAAGAGTCCTGGTTATTCATGTATTCCTGCTCTCCCGCCCACCTGCTGATGACTGACAGGCTTCTACCTAGTTTTCTCCCTTTCTCTCTAGGAGAGAACTGCCAATCATCAGCCGATGGGTGAGAGCAGGAGATTAGGAATAACCAGGACTCTTCTCAGGTAGATTTGACTCTTTTCAAAGTCTGGGCTGCAATGATTATGATGCTGGTTCTCGACAACCACTGACTTTTACGGCTGAAATCTGCATTTCTGTCACTATTTGCTGCTACCCTCATTGATGTCAGCATAAAGTTGATGACAGGTTCCCTTTAAGTTCCCAGTCCGGGCAGAGGACAGAAAGCCAGGAATCTGGACGGTTCAGCCTAAAGCCGGACATCTGACGACCCTACTTCTTCCTGACCTTCCCTATGATATATATACTTTGAGAACCTAATGCTAAACAACCTCTCTACAAAGGGCACAAGAAAAGGCAGGAGCCGACTAGAGACAGAAATCTGCGCTTATAGTTAAACACGACTGCTGATTCATGTTCCATAAAGCTGAAAAAATCACGACGGACGTATTTATCACTTTTTATCTTGTTAATCTGCTACTGTGGAGTCTGAAGATCCGCTCTGTCAGTAAATTGGCAGACGTTCCTCTGGCAGCAGTTCTCCCTCTGTGTGGCACTAATGCTGGATAACTTAAAAGAGCCGCTTCAAGGCGTCACATAAATTGGGTTTTCAAAGCCTCGCTGCTTGTGTGTGAGGAGCATAAAGTGATACATGACCCATCCTGCAGACATTTTGGTAATTGGATAATAATAGTCTCTAAGCATATACTTATCAGGAACCAAAAAGAATGTGGTTGGTATAATTCATAGAAAAATAGCTGCAGAGCGTAAATTTTGCAGAGCCATGAAAATACAAGTGTGTTGTGATCACACCCTACAGGGGGAGGGGCCAAATAATCTAACCTAAAATAGAGGATAAACCCCAAAAAATACAACATATGGCTCTTTATGGAGATGGAAATGGTAGTCAGTATTTGGCCTGGAGTCATAAATTATATAAAGCAGGGATGCCTAACCTGCCTAACTCCCAACATGCCCCTGATAGCTGTAGGCTGTCCGGGCATGCTGGGAGTTGTAGTTTTGCAACAGCTGGAGGGCCGCAGGTTGGGCATCCCTGATAGAAAGCAATTCTTAAAGAGGTTGTCTCATCTCACCGATACTAAGGCACAGACCCGGCCACCAGCCGGCCAGGAAACAGCAGAGCGTTCTGGTGCTCGATATTTCAGTAGCTCCCATTGTAGTGTATGAGAACTACAGAAACAGCGTAGCCCCCCATTTCTAAAAAGAGAATGAAATTCCAAAGGCATTAATCTAAGGCAGGGATGCCCAACCTGCAGCCCTCCAGCTGTTGCATAACTACAACTTCCAGCATGCCCCGAACAGCCTACAGCTAACAGTCTACAGCAGGACATGTTGGGAGCCTACATCTATTAGGGCATGCTTGGAGGGCCACAGGTTGACCATCCCTGATCAAAAGTGTTGATTTGGCCTTTACTGACTGGATAGACCAGATGCTACATTAGCCCACATGGACTATGAATGGATAAGGGTGTGGCTTTGCTGGGAAAGAGCGTGACCCAATAGGCAATATTGTGCACCAAAATTGCTCGACAATTCTGGCGTAAAATTCTGCTGCCAAATGTATCATCTAGTCTGAGCCACTGTATTAAATCTGGTGCAGGTCTAGATAGGCTATCTAAGGGAGTAATGTTTTGACATGCAACCTTTTGCTTATTTTTGGAGTGTCTGTCATGGGATGCATTGGATTTTTTTGTGTTAAATTTAAAATCTAAAATCGAATGATATTTATTATGAAAGTATTGTCAGTCGCAGTTATAAATCTGGTTAAAAATGTAACTCTGACCACAAAACACCTGGCAGTCCCATATCAAATGTAAACTGCCAGGCATTGTGTAAACCACCCTAGAAATGGTGCAAATATGTAATAAATTTGTTGTAAATGTCTACTCCACCGACAAAAACAGGCAAAAGAGCACTTCATATGTTACCCCCTAAATTTACACCTTCTATAAGACTAGTAAACCTGCCCCATTGAGCCACAGCCATGGGTCTTCACATTGAAGATGGGCTCTACGCTCTGCAAATTATTTACGACTAACATCTACCATAAACCCAACCTCTCACTTCCATCTCCCAGACTTCTTCCAAGCTTCACCAGTTCTGTGGAATGCCCTACCCTGATCAATTAGGTTAATTCCTAACATCCGGATCTTTTTAAGGTGGCCTATCACATCCCCTAGTCTAGCTCTTCTCCATTTACCTGCCTTCGGCCTCATTCTTCTGAGCCTGATCCTTCATCAAACACTATCCAATGTGCTTCCTCTCCCTTCTGTCTCTTAACAGGAACTCCCCTCCCTTGCCACCCATTCCGTGCTGGGAACTATGGCCAGAAGCAAACAAAAGAATGCATAACAATGCAAACTATATACATCCACATCTTTTTAGGGTGGCCTATCACATCCCCTAATCTAACTCTTCTCCATTCAACTCCTTTCAGCCGCATTTTTCTGAACCATTTCCCTCATCAAACACTATCCACCCCATGCACTCAAAAGCACTGGACAGGAGCTCTGCAATGTGCTTCCTCTCCCTTCTGTCTCTTGACAGGAACTCCCCTCCCTTGCCACCCATTCCTTGCTGGGAACTATGGCCAGAAGAAAAAAAAAAAGCATAACAATACAAACTATATGCAAATTGTAGTACCCCTAGGTCTTGCATCTGTATCTACACTGCATCAAGAAGGGACATGTAACTACTTTTTTCTGTACTGCGGTTATATAAAAAAAATCTGGAAAAATCTGCTGCACTTCTGCACATTAGTGACACACTGTTTTATGCTGCCCTCAAAAAGGACAGAAGAACTGACCCGATAGGCTACCTAGAAAAGGCAAATGGTTTCAGCAGAGACAGCATTTCTTGTATTTTCTGCAGGTGTGCATTACAAGTGGATTCTGAATCTTGGCCAGATACATAGATTGATCACATAACTGTGTCGGCTGTAACAATCAGTTCTGCAGTCTCAAGCCAAACTTGGAGCAAAGACTGCAATCTGTTTCCATTACCACCGGCTCTCGCCTCGCTTAGACAGCTTGTGGTTAGTTTTTTCAAGAGAGGAACATCTCTGACCTAGTCCTCTGGCTTACTGAAAACAGAACTGGACGATTAAATGAAACCTTTCAGAAATCCCATGAGATGTATCTGGTTGGATGGGCCAGCTTTAGATTATGGCAGGAAACAGAGAGGCATGTCTTGCCTAGCTGGTCGCCCAGCTCATTATGTTCATGCCTATGGTGCCAAGTGGTTCCAATCTGACTTTAACTCTGTTCACAATGTAGACAGTGTAAACCTAGAAAGACAATCTAAATATGCTCCAAATTTACCACAGTGGGCAATGCTGGATGAAAAGTTTGGTTCATGGCTAGGCATGAGGAAAGCATCAACGGTGCACAAAGCGTAGAATTTTTGGCAGAAGTGCCATTTTGCACCTATCATTGCAACTTTTTACCTTTTTGCAACAGGTGGGTAGGGCAGTGATGGCTAACCTGGAACTACGACTCCCAGAATGCTCCATTCATTTCTATGGAGTTCTGAGAACAGCCACGCAAGTGTGCATCTTGGAAGTAGTAGTTTTACCACAGCTGGAGTGCCGGAGGTTAGCCGTCACAGGGGTAGGGTGTGGGACGGAAGAGGTCCAGCTTGGGGCCCGACTCATTAACTAACATGGGCACCAGAAGACTGGAGCACATTAGATCAAAAGTCTGCACCGGCTGTCTTGCTGGCATAGATTTATTTTTCTGGCACATGGAACTCCTAACAATGCACCGGAATTACTACCTCTTAAAGGCCTCTGTCCGCAGATCTGTCCCTATGACACTGGCTGACCTGTTACATGTGCGCTTGGCAGCTGAAGGCGTCTGTGTTGGTTCCATGTTCATATGTGTCTGCATTGCTGACAGATGCCCTTTAATAGTTCTGGCATATAGTACTCCAGTTGGTGCTATTAAGACTGGCATTAGAAATAATTAAAACATGCCCCTCTATGGTCTAACTTTATATCACTGATGGCTTACCGTGTCCCCACATTTTGGCACAATTTTGGCACATGATAGCCACATCGTCTTTCTGCTAAGCTCTGCCCCTTGTTCAGCTGGAACACCGAAATAAGTGAGGGATTGCCCCACAAAAATATTCTAGTTTTCAAAACAGCCCCTGAATACTTTTTTAATGATATGTAATTAAAAACTTATTGTAGCTACTTAGTGAAGCCTCATTCACACGTCAGTGTTGGGTCAGTGATTTCCATCAGTTATTTGTGAGCCAAAACCAGGATTGAAGCCTCCACAGACATAATATATAAAGGATAGATCTGCGCCTGTTCGGAGTTTAGAGTTGCACCTGGTTTGGGCTCAAAATCACTGATGGAAAACACTGACATGTGAATGAGGCATTAGTAAAAAAATAAAAATAATCAACCTGTATAGCGCCACCTGCTGTTTGTTCTTTTTCTGATTTCTCAGTCCACCTCAGTGAGGTCAACAAACATGTTAATTTCCATTTTTCAACAGCTGGATTTCTTGTTAAAAACTGTGACAGTCACAGGGAGTAAGCTGCAGCAAAAAGAACACGCCAATTGAGCTGTGATCGGTAGAGCTGCAGCAAAGAGGACATGCTCCCAGAGCTACAAGCTTGAAATAATTCTAGCAGAGCAATTGGAGAAATGACTAGGGAGATCTCTGGATCCATGTGAGGTCCAGGGCTGGTTCTAGTTTTCTTAGAAATACATTGTCATGTACCATATGATGTCTGATATTCATTTTTTTGTGTCCCCTTTTAGGACAATCGATTTATTCTTTTTGCTAAACTTGCCAAATAGGCCGAAAACTTGATGCAACATTGAGGGGAATGTATCATTCCTCTACACATGGAAAAGTTGCAAAATGTGACAGAGTTTGCAACTTTTTGCGTTTTACTCCATTCTTGACACTTTGGAAAAGAGAGTGGGAAAGTGGGCATTGTTGGCTATGTTAGTTTCACCCCAGATTTATCACTGCAACGTTATAATTAAAAAGTTGCATAAAAAAGTCACAAACTCCAGTAGAGACTGGCATAGAAAAGCAAGAGTAATCCTAGAAAAAAGTATTAAATTAAAAGATGTGCCATGTTTAACAAACAAACAAAAAAATCTGCAACGCAGACTCAAGCAAAGACTGACTCTCATGATAAATTCCCCCCAGTATGGAAGGATCACTACCATCATTGTTGTTGCCTATGAACAGCTACCGGAAAGTGACTACTCTGTAATATACTTCGGATCTGTGCCTATTGCTGCTATTTGTACTGTAACTCCCATCATCTATTCAGTAAAGAGAGACTTTATTTATTGTACCCAAACAGGCCTGGCCATTGACTCCACCATCCACCGACCCTTACATCTGCCCTCCTGTCTTGCATCCATCTACCCGCCGTCGTAGGCAACCCACCTATCACCAGGAAAGAGTCCCCGAAAGTCCAAGGTGTTCCCTAAAGTAAGAAAGGGTGCGTCATCCCCTCACTGCACTCTCAACTCAGGGAGAGCTGGAAAAGGACAAGCCGCCGCGAGTAACCATCATCACCCTCATTGCTGTCACCACCACCCCAATCCTCTCCATGGCCTCTACGATGTGGGCCCCCCCCCCCCCCCACGATGCAGCACGCTGCACATGGACAGCATGACATACTGACAGGCTGAACTATAGAGCAGATTTACTAATCAAAAGGCACGGATGTTTAACCCTTCCTACACCATGCTGTAAATGTACGGAACATTGACACGCACTGTACGTTTCTTTCACAATGACGGTTATAGCACAGGACCTATGCCCATTAATTCACCAGCAGGAGGAGGGCTTTGATAGACCCTCTAGTCCAGGGATGACTCCAGTCCAGGCTGCTTAACCCCTTAGATGCCACCGCCAACAGTGGTCACAGGATCTAAGGGTTAATTACTAAAAAAAATATATATACATTTTTTCCTATATGGTTTAGAAAATTGTTTTATGCTTCCTAGGGCTCCGTTTATGGCAGTCTATGGTCCCTAAATAGGAAGGACTGTCAGGAAAGTTGTGGATGCAACGCCTTTGCTCTAATAATAAAATTGCTACAGGAATTGCAATTTATGCAATTGTCTAATGTTTATTCATAGTTGCATCTATACTAGATCACTCGCTTTAATCTCCTGGAACCCACTATTCACATAGTAACCGATACACAGCCACAGGCTAGCTGGGAAATATGGGGGGGAATTAATGAAGTCCTATACACTGGATTTCTGGTGTAAAAGAGACCAATTTTGGGGCAAAAATATGCGACTTATTGTGATTTTCAGCTGCTCTCACTGGTTAGCTAGGGGAGTAGGCATACAGCAGAATTATCAAAAATGTGCCAATGTGATAAATCTCCTTCATAGTGTCTTTAGCTTTCACTGATTGTCCTAATGGCACCTCCTTATTCTTGAGAAACCCGCTCATCCCTCCTATGTACTCCTACAGCTGGTGAAATGTCCACACCTAACCCAATTGCGCCATCTACAGGAAAAATAACACAATGTAGGAATTTAGTGGCCACAGCAAGAAACAGAACGTGAGCTGATGATTAGAATTTATCTTTTCGGTTCATTTGCACACATCGCATTTTTAAGGAAAAAGCCACTCCAGCTTTTGATGCAGTTCCTTAAGCCAAGGCTGGAAGTGGATCCAGCAGGAAGGAGAAGAAGACGTTCCATATCCACTACTAGTTTTGGCTAAGGCTACTTTCACATCAGCGTTTTGGCATTCCGGTTTTGAAATCCGGCAGAGGATCTCAAAACTGAGCCAAAACGGTTCAGTTTAGGGCCAATGTATTGTGAATGGGGTATCCGTATGCATTCCTTTTCAATACCAGACACAAAACCGCTGAAAGCTGCAGTTTTATGTCCAGTCATCGAAATGGAACAGACCGCATCAGTCAGTAAAAACAATGTAAGTCAATAGTGCCAGATCGGTTTTTTGGTTTCCTATCAATTAAACGGAACCATTTTGATCCGGTTTTAAGATCCTCTACCGGATGTTAAAACCGGAAACCAAAGCGCATATATGAAAGTAGCCTTAAGCTTCATGAAAAACTGTCACAAAAGCCATAAAACTAACTAAGGGTACTTTCACACTAGCGTTGTTCGGATCTAGCAAACCATATGCAACCGGAAAGCTGTTTTTACCGGATCCGGAACTGTTAGACTTATTCATTGAAATACCGGATCTGTCTTTACGGTATCATCCGGAATAACGGATCCAATATTTTTTTTCAAAGCTAGAAAGAACTGCACATGCGCAGACCGGAAAACAGGATCCAGCAATGCGGCAATTTCCGGAACACTTGGTACCGGATCCGGCATTAATACATTTCAATTGAAATTAATGCCGGATCCAGCAAGTGCGGTAGTGTTCCGGAATTTTGTCCCATCAAATACCGTACAAGGGACGGAACGGAAAACATCCTGATGCATACTGAACAGATTGTTTTCTATTCTGAATGCATTAGGACAAAACGGAAATTGAGACCCTTTGCCGGATTTCAATACCAGAAAAGAATAACGCGTGGTAAAGTACTCTTAATGAGCTATTACATTGAAGTGATTGAAACCCCTTTACACAAAGAAGGCTGTCAATCACGAATAGTACCGCCCACTGGACTCCTAAGCATAGAAAGAACGGACATCTAAATGAACAAATGACAAGTTATATTGAATATTTTCCATAAAACTAAATATCAATCTGCTCAGCTCCTCCTGCTCCAATGCTAGCACTGCATTTTCATTGTGAATGGTTCCCTTTACGTAACAGCGAATATAGTTTATGACTATAGAAAATAAAATGCAAAACGGACACTACAAATGACAGTATTAAAGAGATTATAACATAAATTTGTTGAAATAGTGAAAATAGTCACCATCATTATTAGTGATGCTAGAGGTGGTATCAAAACAGAATGCATGAGGCCTGATAATACCAGCAATGACTCACTGAGGGTTTACTATGATACTGAATATTATATGTAATATAATATTATAATATTAATAGCAGAAGGACTGGGCTTCACACGGGTATATTTCATTTATTTCATTTAATGTTTGTGTGTGTCGTTAAAAGATATTGACACTATCAACTATAGCAGTAACATTTATAGTACCCCCCTTTAACAGTGACCTCCACAGCGGCCTGCCCGCTTAACAATTACATCCACAGTTCCCTCCCCTTTAACAGTGACCTCCACAGCGCCCACCTCTTTATTAATGACCACAGTACCACGTCTCGTTAACAGTGATTTCCACAATAACCCACCCCCTTAACAGTGACCTACACAAAGCTCCATTCCCTTAAAATGTGACCTCCACAACTCCCTGCCCCCCCTAACAGTGACCTCTACAACACCCTGCCCCTTAACACTGACTTCCATAGTGGACCGTCCCTTTAACAGTGACCTCTACAGCAATCTGCAACTTAACACTGACCTTCATAGCGGACCGTCCCCTTAACTGTGACCTCCACAGCAGCCTGCCCCTAGGGTGGCCAGAAGTCCGGTTTTAGGCCGGACAGTCCGGCTTTCAGACTCCCTGCGCTGGACGGACACAGGGATGTCCTTTTTTTTTTTTTCAAATATTTTATTGAGCATAAGGTAATTGTACATAGAGACATTGGAGGTGTAACAATAGCCCTCCAAGAAAAATTTGTATAATAGTATTTTCAGGAAGCGGAGGTACAATAACAATCCTCCTTTAAGAATCATCAAAGCAGGATTTTGACAGTAGCGGTCCGACTGCGAGAACCCCCACCGATCCAAGAAAAGGTGTCTAGTTGCCCTGATGGAGCGGCACGTTGAGTATGTGCAGTACTCATCTATCTACAGCAGTCATATAAAGAATAAATGGAGTGGCAGTAACAACCTGCCACTCTACCAGATTGGGCGAATGAAACCCCTGTTCTGGAGACCAGTGGAGGTCCCAGTGGTCAAACCACCACCACTCAATTAGTTATCCCCTAACCTTCAAAACTTTGCTTAACCACTTTAAAGGAGTTTCCAGGATTTTATAAGTGATGGCCGATCTTTAGGATTGGCCGTCAATGTCAGATCGGAAGGGCATCTGTCAACCCACACCCTTGTCGATCAGCTGTACCAGAGTAGCTCCAGTGCCAAGTCACCATTGGAACAAGCATCACTGCAGGAACCGCTTCCAACCAATTTCTGGTGCTATAGCTTATGCAGAACCATTTTATTACTTCTTAGTTACAGCCTATGGGGTATGACAGCGACCAGGATCCAATTGAATAGTTTAAAACGTGTGTCTTTTTGTAAATAGGTGCACTCCTGCATTTTAACATGGTTTGATAAATTGATGTTTAAGCTTTCTTTTGGTGTTTGATGGATTACTAAAATTTTCTCCTGGAACAATACAAAGAACATGGTGATTGGTAGATGTTGTAAATAAAAATTGCCCAGTTGTTTTTTTCTATCAGGTCCATATAAGCCTGGAACCGACCCTAGGTATCATAACTATATGTGAACTGGTCAGTATAATATCTGTAATGAATCTATTCTACAAAAATTGGGATCTACATTTGCTTATGAGGGCCATGTGTCCTCTCTTGTAACTATTAACTCTTCCTATCCTGCTTATTCCGCTTGTTCTTCCTCTGACCTTGCTTGTGTAAATGCCATTATTTGCTTTTCATCTAGATGGATTTTTGAGTTCAGGGGCAAGAGATTAGACTTCACGTTCCCAGACAGGGAAACATGTCCCATATGGGGTTGTGTTATTTAGGGAAACGGATGAAGCATTAGGAAGTTGCCAGGCACAAGTGGACACATTCTACGCATTTTCGGCATTCAAGTTCATGAATTCACCCTGCGGATATGTCTTTATTTTTTTTCCCTATCTTCTTCAAAGTAAAACCAGACGGAAAATCTGTCTGCCCCACGCCCTTGGATTCTGTGGTTTTAACAATTGGGATCAATAAGGAATGTATGAGAGAATGTCAGATGCAGAACAATGTGAATTGGAAGGACACAGTGATGGTGACTGATCGGTCAGTACGTGACAGCCGTTACGGTGAGGAGGTCTCAGCCGATGGAAAAACATCTGCTTAGATCTGAAGGGTTTAGGAGCCTTATGAAGAGCTGTAATCAGCAGTTCACATCTGATATAGCATCTGAAGGCCATGAAGAGAGAAGATGAGAGCAGCTAATAACGCATGCAGAGCTGAAGGGCACAGTTGGTTCAATACTTGGTTTATCTGTGGGATGGCACTGTTCCTAGACTTTCTTTCTCTCAAGGACAATATTTAGTTTGCTGCCCTACCCTTTAACTAAATCCCCTGACCAAAGCAGAGTAGCTTGTTGGTGTCCCCCACCCCTTCCCCTTCAAGTAGCACCCAGGGCACATATCCCAACAGCCCCTCACCTAACCATAATACACCTGTTAAATTCTTTCCACTGCCCCAAAACTTTTCTCCCTGAATAAGGGTTCATCAGGAGACTTAAACTAGGGATGTAGAGAAAACTCTCGATATACAGTCAATATACACTTTTGGCAGTGCTTACCCTTCCACTGTTCCACAAAATCTGCAATCCCAGATTGGATAATGTGACCGCCCAACTGGCTGTAGCCTCTTCCTCTGATGTCCCAACTACATCTGCTCCTCTTTCCTCCTGTCGAGGCGCATAATGTTCGTGTAGCTGAAAAGGATGATCATATTGATTGTGATGTCAGAGGAAGAAGCTGCGGTCAGTTGGGCAGTGGTGTTATCCCAGCCAGGAAAGTGGAATCAGTGGAGAAATGGAAGGGCAAGTACTGATTAATGCTTATTCTCTCCACAGGTTAACAGAAAAGGCAAAAGAAAAGAAGGTGCTCACAGGGAAAGTATGTCAAGTTTATAGGTCCCCTACAGGTTTAGAACTGCTCACCTGTTGACATTGTGTAAATGGCCACAACACTAGTAAATGCCAAACATTTTTGATTTGAGAAAAAATAGGCTTAAACAGGCTAAGTGATAAAAATGTTTACTAAGTGTGATTAAATATACGATAAAACAGACAAATCACATACAGAATAACTAATAATCAATCTTTTGTCTTACACAATACAATACATGGTGGAACTCCTTTTGTCTTGTCATAATACATGGCCGAAACCCGATCTTGATACGAGAGAGATAGTGACCTACAACATCCTACCTGGATGATGTTCTCAGCGGAGTTCCAGTTATTTGTCTTTGTGCACAAATGTTTATACCTTTTAGCCCCTCCTCCTAAGGATTTCCAGTGTGCCTGTCTCTAAGATAATCACTCAGGAATGCAGCCTTCTTAGTACAATGGAGGTCTTTGTATATTTTATCTAATTATCGCTAGCTCACTATATTACAAGGAATATCATTACAATGAATATAGAAGGCGATATAATAATTAACGAGGACAGAACCAATCAGTACTTAAGAATGTAAAATACCCATACAACACAAAACTTCTGCCATCATCAGTCTTGAAAAAGATCCCTAGCGCTTCAAAATGCATTGAAGTTGTATTGAACTTCTTTTTTTTTTTTTTATATTATCTTTATTAAGATTTTGAAAATAGTACATAACATCCATACATATTGTCTTCAAATATATAGTTGCGTTCACATAGAAGTTACATTAAATATCCATATATATATATATTGTCTTCGTATATATAGCTGTACATGGTAGAAGGATTAAAGTCAGAACATTCAAACAACTAATTCCCGCCACCCGCGCCAGCCCTTTAACCTGGTGCTTCCCCTCAATCAGTAAGGTGCTAACTATAGGTAGAATTCAATCTACCTGAAGTCTCCCTAAGGTGCCTGCTACTTTTTCAAGTACCACTCGCAGTGAACTTCTTGAAGTTTTAAGTTTGTAAACCTTCAATACAGAAACTTCTTTATTTACTCAATGGTTATATCACTGAGCCTATAGATGCCTCTCCTGGATAAGGTCATTATGGTCTAGTCATCCAGTACCCATTCTTGTGGGCTCCACAGGTTAGCTGAAAAAAGCCATTTTAGGTACAGGCCTAGGGAACTCCTTTAAGTAATAGCAAATGCCCCTTTGCAAAATAGAAAACAGTACCAGTCCTGGTAAAAGATGGTTACAACCACCAGGCTCACAGTGGAGCCATGTCTTCTAACCTCGTGCTGGTGATGAGGGCAGCTCCGAGGTGATAACTATTATATTAGTGATCACTGGGACCCCCACTACCATGAGAAAAGGCACTCTGGACACTGTGGAGCCACCTGAAACAAATAGAACAGCCAGTCAGGCATGCACACAATGTATGGGAGTTCTGAAGGTAGATGAGCCTTGTACTCCCATAGAAATGAATTGAGCTGCTGTGTGCATGTCAGACTGGCGACTCCATTCATTTCAGGGGGCTCCACGGAGTATGGGTTCCCCATTCTCATGATCAGTGGTTGTCCCAGCGGCAGGACCCCCACCGATCCAATAGCTATCCCCTATCCACTTCACATAACCCAAAAAAACTTTAACTCTTTTGTGTGCTAGGGCACTTATGAAATCTACCTTTATGCTGACCTCACTGAGGGCAGCATAAATTAGTGACAGAAATGCTGATTTCAGCGGTGTGTCACTCATGAGCTAAACGTAAGTGGTTTCCGAGAACCAGCATCATAATCATTGCAGCCCAGGCCTTGAAAAGAGTCAAATCTACCTGAGAAGAGTCCTGGTTATTCCTAATCTCCTGCTCTCCCGCCCATCTGCTTATGATTGTCAGTTCTCTCCTAGACAGAAAGGGAGAAAACTAGGTAGAAGCCTGTCAGTCATCAGCAGGTGGCAGGAGAGCAGGAATTCATGAATAACCAGGACTCTTCTCAGGTGGCCGGGACTCTTTTCCAGGCCCAGTCTGCAATGATTGTGATGTTGGTTCTCGGCAACCAATTACTTTGAACTTATAAATGACAGACCGCTGAAATCAACTCACCTGTCTCTACTTTATTCTGCCGTTAGTATCGGGCAGCACAAAGTTGATGACAGGTTCCGTTTAAGTATCAGATAAAAAATTAATAGGCATGCCAAAATCTGAAATTGGCGTCCAGAATGATTAGGACCATGGCTTGACCTTTAGGCTATTGTGCAACCAGTTTTAGATCTTATCGGTGACTTACAGATATTTCATCATTACTGGGGAGTTCAGCCCGTGTTTGGAAATCACGTGAGACTCCTGCGCATGCTCTGACAGAGCTGTGCGTTCCACTACTGGAGCGCACGGCTTTGTTATGGGAAGTATTATGTGCTACATAGCTTGTTACGTTGGAGCGTACAGCCATGTGCATTCCACCACTGGAATGCACGGCCATGTTGTGGGAGGTATCGTGCACTCCACAGTATGTCACGTTGGAACTCACAGGGGCGGTTTTATATTTGCCGATTACCTCACGCTCCTGAAAGTTCCGGTGTTGAGCGCATGACCTGGGTGAGAAGGAAGCTTGGAACACAGTTTGTTTGATGGTGGATGCTACACGTATGGGACTATCTACATGTGTGGTTTAATCAACCTGTGGTTTGTCTGCTATTTGGCTGAGGGTGGGCTTTGGGATTGACTTACAGGTGAATCCACTAACTGGGAGGCCTAGCGCTCTTTCCACGCCTCCAGTATGTAGTATTAGGTCCTTCTTCAGGCACATTGGAGCTATCATCTGGCACCAGGAACCACGTCTTTGGGTCCATAAATTGGCGGTTCGTGAGTGTGTATCAGCATTTACTTATGTGTATCAAGTAGAGCGGTATTATCAATAAGAGGCTCCCAGTGATCCTATTGTACTTTACAGAGCGGTATGTAAAACTCTATCCATATCTAGGAGTTAATGTTACTATGGTATAGGTACTATCTTCCTACTCATAGATCGTAAGGGGTCATTTATGAATGCTTGGTAATACCTTGAACTACTTGCGTGTCATCTGATCCCCAACATTACGCTCTGGATATTAATGTGTCAGTATTTGTCTGTGCCGCATGTTAGTGGACACTACGCTCCTACTAGTAACCATTTTGGGATCATTCACTGTATGTTTCTGTGTTCATTATTGGACCGTCGTTCTGTTTATCGATTTCTGTGCTGTTTATAAGCGTGACTATCTTTACTATATAATAGGTCCCATGATGAACCTTCCATACATAAGGAGGGGGAAACGCGTTAAGATTTGAGATATCTGAGCTATATGCCCTATATTGTCCCGGTACAGGTTAAGGACAGACTAAGGAAAGATTAGTCCTAGGCACAAGGACAGAGAACATCTACCATCAAGGTGTGTCTCTGGGCAGAGCAGTGTGGAGGGTGAGAATAGGGAGAGAGATATTTCTACTGCCCTTTTTTTCCCCTAGTTGAATATCCCACTGTCTCAGCCTTATAATATTCTAGTTAATAGCTTATTTCACATAATAGAGGATCGGCTGATCCAGGTATTGTACTTTTAAATACCCTTTTTAAATATTATGTATAATAAAAGTTATGTTTTAGGTTCTTGCCCTCAGTGATTCACATGTGTTTAGAAATCACAGGAATAATTTCAGAACCTAGAAAGATGGATGGATCGATATTAGATAGATAGATAGATAGATAGATAGATAGATAGATAGATAGATAGATAGATAGATAGATAGATAGATAGATAGATAGATAGATATGGGATAGATAGATATGGGATAGATAGATATGGGATAGATAGATATGGGATAGATAGATATGGGATAGATAGATAGATAGATAGATAGATAGATAGATAGGGGATAGATAGATAGATAGAGAGATATGAGAGATAGATAGATATGAGAATGTGAGTTATTTTCTTATATATTATAAAATTAGTCCTAAAATGTCACTGGACATTAAAATATTAGGAGAATGAAACTGTATGATTTCAGCATGGTATGGGCTTCCTTCCACCATCACAAACCACTCTGATCATATATTTATCTGATGACCCCTTTAATAAATTCAGTTCAATAATTTATATTATTATGAGCGATCAGAGAATTTTTTGAAATTCGATTCTGATTCAATTTATCCAAATTCGTTGGGAGATTTGAATCAGGTCCCAAAAAATTTAATCCCAATCTAAAGTGCTTTATTTGCCCTGAAAAGCTGTGAGTGATTTTCTCAGGTGTTCTAGGACTTTATGCAACTCATTTCAAAGCTCTTTAACATCAAGACAGCATTAGTAATCTAAAAGGCTATGTACACCTTCAGAGGCAATTTGTTTAAATGATTGCATGGTACTTATTTTTGGCTAAAAATCATTTTTTCAATTGGCCTTTATTAAAAATATTGAGCCGTTCTGTCAAAAAAGGTTTAACTGGCTTTCTAGTTTTGTGTCTGGTACTTTCACTTTCACTTTGTGCAGGTCATCTAATAGGCCTTATCTCTAAACTACTAAGAGGTCACACTTATTTAGGCCACATTCTTATCAGTAAGATAAGAACTGAGCTATAATGAGTGTTTAGGAGGTCAAAGAGCAGACATATGGAGTCTGTCAGCTCCTGGTCTAACGGAAAAGACAGAAAATTTCAATGGGTGCTACTAGAGCATGTCAGCTCTGTACAGAAAAAAGGACACCATATTTTTTCAAAAATGATTTTAAGCTCAAAATCAGTACAATCCAATCATTTTTAAAAATGCCCCCAAAGGTGTACATAGCCTTTAAAGTAACAGCTAAATATATGGCTATGGGTAAAAGCATGGTTGCTGGTGGTAACAAACAGCCTCTGCACTGGAGAGTGGGGCAATAATGAGTGTCTGCAGGCAGCAGTGAAGCATAGTGGTGGTTCCTTGCAAGGCTAGGGCTGCATTTTAGCAAGTGGAGATGGGGATTTGGTCAGGATTCATGGTGTTGTTAATGCTGAGAAATACAGGCAGATAGTTATGCATCATGCAATACAATCAGGGAGTTATCTAAATCTGTCAAAATTTATTATGACCAAGGACAATTACCTCAAACATACAGCCAATGTAATTTATAACTATCTTCAGCGTAAAGAAGAACAAGGAGTCCTGGAAGAGATTATTTGGCCTCTACAATGCCCTGATTTCAACATCATTGGGTCTGCCTGGGATTACATGAAGAGAAAGAAGGATCTGAGCAAGCCTACATCCACAGAAGATCTGTAGTTAATTCTACTTCCTGCCAAGTAAAAAAATTCTACACGAGTGTACCTAGAAGAACTGAAACATTTTTGAAGGCAAAGGGTGGTCACACCAAATATTGATTTGATTTAAATGTCTCTTTTTTTCATTCCATTTGAATTTTGTTAATTCATAAAAATAAACTATTAACGCTTCTATTTGTGAAAGCATTCGTATTTTGCAGCATTTTCCCACACCTGCCTAAAACTTTTGCACGTATAATTTTTATGTATATATATATATCTCTTAGGTTTATAATACTTATGTCATAGCTCTTTGTTTAAATAATTGAGACTTTTAAAGCTTGGACTACATTCGAAAAGCAGGGATACATTTTATGGGATACACATATTATTGGCAGCAAGAGTTGTAGATAAATTAAATTGAGGAAAAATAAAAAATAAAAAGATTTAAATCAACGAAACTTTAGATTTATGCAAAAACAATCTGAAATAATAAAAGTTTAATCTGGTATGGTATACTCATAGTAATGATATAAACTGCTCCCAAAGCCCTTGTAGTTTTTTACATTCAAAATTGGACCAAAAAATGTTGATTTTACACAACATAAAAAAATATCGAGACATAATTGTCGGAACGTTCCATTTTTAATACGGAATTTTATAATGAAATTGACAATTTTTTTTTTTGTCAATAGAATGATTCTTATAAACGGTTAAGGAAGCTGTGTCATTGGTTAAAATCTTTGCACATTTTTGGGATAAGGTTTTATTGATGACTTTATGCTATAAAAGCTTGGAAGCAAACTATTCCAAATGCAAACTGTTTAAAAAGTTATACCGAGTTTGCAAATTATTCAGAAGGAACAGATTTCCAGACATTTACGGCATCTTTCCACAAGCAGTTAGGAAATAGATCTGTTCCAGATTTTTTTTTTGTTTGCATTTTTTGAAATCTGGTTTCCAAATGACTCACTCTTAGAAAACCACTGAAGTTAGTCCCTATTAAATCTCTACATTTATTAATTAGCACAACACCTGACAGCATGTCACGAGCCGCGAGACTTTAATCTATATTTATTTTCTTTCAATGTCGGCCGCATTGGTTTCTCCTAGATGCTGGAAAGAGCAACTAGGAAATCTTTTTTTAATGGATCAACTGTGAGGTTTCTTCCTTTCTCTGTCAGAGAGAAATGATAAAAAATCCTTTTATCACTCTACAAGTTGTTAATGTTCTACCTCGGGACCTCTTCATCTGTAATAAACATCTTAAGGAAATATGCAGCCCTTGGGAAAGGTCACTTAATTTCCTCATGGCCTCCCATACGTAATGGTTTTTATTGCATGCAGGTGCTTGGGTACAATAGCAGAGCCTTCTAATAAACGTCAAGAAGGGAACAGGTACCACCTACCTCTGGATGGCGACGGATGTGCACCTGTTTAAGAAGCCCAGCTAGATGGGGATGTGGTTAACCTGAGCCATGGAAACACCAAGGTCACTCTGGAAGGGTTGTTGGGTTTATGCAAATACTATGACACTGTATTCATTATTTCTATCAGATAGGTAGGTCAACTTAAGGCGGCCATTTACATTAGACAGAAGAAGGTTCATGGTTAAACAACCGTTGTACGAACGATCATCTGGTGAATGATTATTTTGCAGATGCCGCCATACATGTTTTAGTCCAGCTATTCAGACCAGTCATACGTGTTCAATGACACCAGGTGAAGGGCTGGCAATCTTTCTGGGAATGTTCTTTCATCCATGAATCATCTTTATTTGAATAACAGATATTTCATCCAACCATAGGTCAAAAATTTCCAACATGGCTGATTTCTTTTCAGGCAATGATGGTCTGTCATCAGTCGGCTAAACCATTTGTTAGATGTACATTTTTTGTTGAAATTGTCTAATTTGATCATTTTTTGACTAATAAATATGGCCACCTTTAGCTTCGTGGGAAGCACAATAGCTATTTTCCATATACAGGTATTGTGGACTTTTTATTGTAAGATCTTCCACACTCTGAGTTTGCATGTTTTTTGTACACTTTTTGATGGCTTTCCTCAATGACCCAAAAACATATTGGTAGTTGGGAATATCGTAACATGAAACATACCCAACATGTTTCGCTTTGTTGTAAGGGAAAAAAAATAAAAAACCGAAGGGCCTCCATCTACTGCAAATTGTATTGTAAATTATTTTCTATCATTTTAAACACAGGGCAAATCATCAGTAAGGTCTAAAAGGTCATCTGTAAATCAAGTTATAAGAAATAGACCCTAGTTATAGGCCCGAAAAGTTATAGGCCCGAAAGTCAGATCCAATCCAAGTTGTTTTCTGGATGTGTAGGGTCCATTATTATGTTTAAACATAAGTTCTCCTAAGTTATCCTGGTATTGTGGTTGGGCAGTGCTGTTAATAGCAATGTAAATGGACGAGGTATGAATGAGAATAAGGCATTGAGATGCACCCTGTCTGGAACTGCTCTACTTAATTAATAATACTTTATTCATTGATAATAATTTCTGAGCTTTTTCTATAGTTTTATTTATTATTTTGAAGTGAAACTGAACAGCTTTAAAGGATATAGATACCGTACATTTACACTGAATTTCTTTGAATAGTTCATTTGCTTCTTAAAAGCAAACTTAAAGCACTCTCTCAGTAGTTTTTATTAAAAATGTCCTGCCACTTTTGCAGAGTGTGTGAAAGTCCTTCAACTAGCTGGTGGTGGTGCTAGATCTGACATAAATCCATCAGAATTCTGCTCTTGTTTCTGATGGCTCTCTGTGCTATTCCACTCCCTAAAAGAGATAGCAGCAGGAGTTTGTACACAGCAGATCAGAGTGTGGAAAGGAGGAAAGCATCCAAGAAGGACAGCTGACACAGACAGTAGATAGGGCAGAAAACACATGTAGGACACTTTGCAGGGGGAGAATAACGTAGGTTATGTAGAAGAGGAGAGAGAAAGAAGAGCACCTATGGGGGACAGAAATCACACAATCCTCAGCAACAATGACTGTTAGTATAAGAGATCCATCATGAGCTGTAGAAGGAGAAATTAGTCCATTAATGAAAATGTGCTGATACTGTGATGCTCAAATGCCTTTTGGAATATGTAATAATACTAGAAGTGCGAAGTATGTCCACTTAAAAGGCAAGATTATGATCACCACTGTGTTCAACATTTTAGCTGATTAGTGGTTTGAGGGGTTATCCACTTTGGATAATCTTTTTGGTTTCGCCTTCCTCTGATGATTACATAATTATCGGGCGTCTTGTTTCTTGGATGCCCATCAATGAATTGTAATTTGTGGAGAAACAGGGCAAGAAGTGTTCCCCTCCTATACTGCGCCACATCAGGGGGTTGTCATACCATGCCCTCCAGAGAGAAAGATGCATCTGAAGCTGCTCTCCTTTTGCCTAATAGAGAAAGGTCCTGTATGGTGGATTTCCTCTGAACTTGGAATTCCTCAATATGTTGGGTGTTATAAACCAGACAACCCCTTTAAATTCAAGAGGCAAGTATTTATTTGCTGGTTATGAGTTACAACAGGCCTTACAGTTAAAATTCCCATTGAAGAATACAATCTGTGGCACTCACCATGCGCTTTAAAACTTCATCTGTTTATTTCTTCATGGTAAGAGATACATCAAATGTAGGGGATTGAAGTGCGAGTGAATGCGCGAAACGGCCGTGGCCACCGCTTGCCTGTAACGTGTGTCCGCTGCCTATTCACTACATTTGATGTATCTCTTACCATGAAGAAATAAACAGATGACGTTTTAAAGCGCATGGTGAGTGCCGCAGATTGTATTCTTCTATTTTCGTATTGAAGATTTGGAGGAACTCATTTCTATCTACAGCTTCTATGCTGAGCACCGCTGAGTTGCGCACTTATACTGGGTCTGTAACGAGCTATATGCGAATTGAACTGTGCGATTTTTATAGTGGGATATCAAGTAGCAGTGCCACCGCGTTTCTTTTTCTTTGATATTGGTAAGATTCCCATTGATACAGTCAACAGTTTGTCGACAGACACGCCAAATCAACTAAGCTAAGCATCTGTAATGCACCTCTCTTTTGCTCTGCTATCTAGGAATGTGCATTTTTTTCTGCTTAATGCATAGTGTAGTATAAAATGTTTAAAGGGAATCTGTCACCTCTGATTACACAATTCCAGCTTTTAAACCAGTCATGCAGAACACAGTACCTTGAATCGGCTTGTCTTTTCTATTATGTCATTTGTGCAGTAGTTTTGCTAAAAAACGCTTTTTATCTTTATGCAAATGAAGCCTAAAGGAGCTTCATCACTGTCACTGGGCATGCGCCGAGCCAGTGACGTCAGATGCTCGCTCTCCCCTCAGTCATCCTGGGAGGAAGCGCATGCCCAGTGACAATGATGAAGCTCCTGCCCTCAGTCTCCAGTACATCGCGCTGGCGCAGCCCTCAGTGAGTACTGCGCCTGCGCGAGAGTTCGCTCGGCGGTCAGTGAGGGGGAGGAGACGCTGTGGGCGGTTAGGTCTGCTTGTTGGAGGCGGCTTTGGGCACTGGAGGGGGGCGTTACTGGGCTCCAAAGGTGGAAGAAAACGCCCCTCTGGGCACCTTTAGGCTTCATTTGCATAAAGATAAAAAGCGTTTTTTAGCAAAACTACTGCACGAATGACAATAGAAAAGACAAGCCGATTCAAGGTACTGTGTTCTGCATGACTGGTTTAAAAGCTGGAATTGTGTATTTAGAGGTGACAGATTCCCTTTAAGCAGGGATTGCTGGAAAATTTGAGCTCAGAAGTCGTGAGTTTATCTGGATAAGAATGTCCTATAAGGTTTCACTGTGTACAAAACTAACCAAAAAACTAACCAATACATTGAATTTATTACTTACCAAAATGAACATATATTCTAGTATATTAACTATTAGATTGTGCATACCCACCGAGTAATAGGTGCTCTGCTGCCGGCCAACAATGAGACAGTATAGGGATTAGGAGATCACTGCATGTAATAGCGATCAGGTGATTGATAGAAGGGAACGCTTCCCTCAGACAATCATCTGCTCTACCTGCCCTTAGACAGATAGATAGTCAGATAATTAGATAGATATAAATAATAGATAGGTGGACAGATAGAAATATAGGTGAAAAAAGTGAGACACAGACAAGGTTAAAACAAATGAGAAATTAGTTGATGAAAAGACATATATGAGATAGATAGATAGATAGATAGATAGATATGAGATAGATAATAGATAGATATGAGATAGATATGAGATAGATAGATAGATAGATAGATAGACAGATACAGATACATAGATGATAAATAGATAATAGGTAGATATAGATAATTGCTAGATAGGTAGATAGACAGGTGGACAGATAGAAATATAGGTGAAAAAGTGAGACAAATAAGACATTAGTTGATGAATATACAGGTGATAGATAGATAGATAGATAGATAGATAGATAGATAGTCAGAAAGACAGACAGAAAGACAGGCAAACATAGATAGATAGATAGATAGATAGATAGATAGATAGATAATAGGTAGATAGGTAGATAGATAGATAGATAGATAGATAGATAGATAGATAGATAGAAATATAGGTAAAAAAGTGAGACAAATAAGACATTAGTTGATGAATATACAGATGATAGATAGATAGTCAGAAAGACAAACAGAAAGACAGGCAAACATAGATAGATAATAGATAGATAGATAGATAGATAGATAATAGGTAGATAGGTAGATAGATAGATAGATAGATAATAGATAGATAGATAGATAATAGGTAGATAGATAGATAGATAGATAGAAGATAGATACAGATTATAATATAATAGATTTCAACAACCTGATCTATCTAGGATAGTATTTTCTTCTAAGCGATTGGTCTTAACCACAAGTGCAAATTTCATTTAGATATTTCTGCATTATTATTTTACCCACAAGGCTCCATAATCACATTAAACCTATTATAAAAGGAAAAATCATTTCATTTCCATTTTTTTTATCACTACCATTGTAGTATTTACAAGGCCAGTGAAATGGGATCCATGTGGCCAAATATTACTTTTCCATAGACCTGAGGACATAACATATTTAAATGTAAGTACATTTTTTCACACTTACAAGAGCGAAAATCAAGGAAATAAAATATATCAAACACCAAGTGAAAATGTTTGCTGTTTTAAAAATAATTTGATGACACATATTTTTATTACAATTTTTTTTTTTTAGGCTAAAATATTTTTGTTCATGAAATAATACAGTCATTATGGTTTTCATTATAAAGTCCTTGAAGTGTTATCAAAACAATATTTTAAAGAAATAGTTCACATTTTCAAAAATTTATTTTTGAATGTGCATGAAAAAAATTGCTTATGTATAGGAGGGCGGTTATTACAGAGGTAGAAATGACATAAAAATTTACTTTGAAGTCTCAAAAACCATATGCTAAACCAAATTATATAGGTTACGCATATACATTAAGATAAAAAAAGCAATAAAAAATAAAATCGAATTATTTTATACAGAGTTAAACTAATAGGAATATCATAATAAAATTATTTTACAAAATAACATTTAACTTTTGTAAATTTTCATAAAATGTATTTTTTTATCTTACTATTTTATACATTGAATATAATGTGATGTAAATTGTTTACCAATGGAAATTTATTTCAAAAGAGAAAAAAATGCATCGTAAAAGATCTAACAACACATAGCAATGAATACGTTTTGCATACAACATTTTAATGGAAATTTATAGGACTCAAATTAGTCCTCCAGAAAACTAAGAAACGGTCGATGTGAATGTTTCTAATAAATCTGAATATAAGCAGTTTTAGGTTTATATAGTACAATAAATAAATTGATCAGCCCCCCTTTAATCACAGATGGCTGTGAATGGCTGTATTAGAGCCAACTTTTTGTTGGTTCAGTTTTCAAAGGTATTGTGGCTTATTTGATTTTGTCTTGAAATTTTAAAATGCTTATTTAAAGGGTAATTTACAGAAAAATGTTTAAAAATGGGCCTTATGTGAGAAAAAATTGCCTTACATAATTTATTATTCTTTTTTGACAGCTTAAACTTTTTAGCACCAAGTTGTCGTATTTTACCATGAAAACACAGGTAAGAATAACATTATTATATGACTGAGAACATTTTTACAAAATAAATACATCAAATTGTTAAAAGTGTATCACTTTTGTGGAATATGAATAAAAGATCAGAGTGGATGAGGTTAGGATTTCAAATTATTATTTTTTCAACAAATTTGAAAAAGCCATAAGCACATATGCAAAAAAAAAAAATACTCATATTATGTTTCAATTCAAGTTAATTTTCCAATTATAATTGACACTGTGACTGAGCATATTTCAAAATTCTGTTAAAAAATGTCAAAAATACTATAGTACCCTGACTTTGGGTTCTAGATAGATGAACATAGAACATAATGTACATAAATAATCATATTAAATTTAAGATCAACGAATCAATGGCCTAAAAAGAGCGACCGCATTTGTTAAATACGAATATTACAACATTCAAACATGGATAAGTTTTGCATTTTTTCCATTTAGTTTTTTAGGCATTTTATATTAAATTAAGTAGTTTTAAATGTTTAATTTAAGAAGAAAATGTTCAGCTGTAGTTAGCCCAGCTCATATGTTGAAAGAAATTACACCAAATTTCAAAAATATTTTGACAATCTGACCTTTGAATGTTAATTCTCAATATATTAGCATAAAACACAATAACCATTATTTTTTTTAAATAATTTTAAATATTAGATCAATGAATGAATGACATGGAGGAAAGTTATCTGAATGCAAAATATATTTTTTACTGGTTACCCTACTAGGAATTTATTTGCACTTTTATTTTTATTTTTTATATATTTTCTCCTATTTCTTCATCATTCAATAACTTCATAAATGACACTTAAAAGCTTTCCATTTCAACTGTAAACGTAAAAATTCTAGTGCAAGTGAATAAATAATAAAATAAATGCAAGCTGAAAATATCAAATTATATGCGAAAATATAACGTTACGATTGATATTTCACTTTGGTAAAACAAATATTGCGGCTTGCTGGCTATTTGTATAAGTAACCACTGTGATGAATATGTAAAGATTTCACATCTTGCATCACATTCCTGCTGACATTTCCATCTTAACAGACAATCCAATTTTAGTTGATATTATGCTACTTGGTATAAAATGTATTGCAACAAAAAAATCCAAAATTTAATTGAAATCATGTTTGCATGAATATCAATTAAAATATTTTCTCTCACTAACAATTTTAATCTATTTTCTAAAGGAAAAAAAGTCCTAGGACAAGTTGAGAACTTTATATCGTGTATGATTCCATATTTGCACAACATCTTAATGACTTGTCTGTTTCCACTTTCCTCAATAACATGCATTTGGAAAAGACCAACCTGTTTGAATGTTTCATTCCCAGAATCCTCCAGGGCCTCCCATTCTTATAGATTGGTTCCTTTCGTTTCTTTCTTTTTTTTTTTTTTGAGCTGTGTATGCCTTAGCTCTAAATTCTCAAAGATTTGGGTCCATTTGACAATTCGTGATTTTGATTTCTATTTTTTTTTTCAATTTCTTATGAA
This sequence comes from Bufotes viridis, assembly GCA_033119425.1. Taxonomy (NCBI): domain Eukaryota; kingdom Metazoa; phylum Chordata; class Amphibia; order Anura; family Bufonidae; genus Bufotes; species Bufotes viridis. The sequence continues at coordinate 135,008,452 of CM065597.1, read as the reverse complement.
ACCATTTTTTGAAAATAACATTTAAATCTAAATGAAAATAAATAAATTAATAAAAATATATTTCTTTTCCAAAGTGAGAATTTCATGCTATGCATCTTTAGTACCACCACTTTGTAACTGTCTCATTTCAGAAAAGATTTGCGCCTTTTAACTCAGCCCTGACAGCATGAAATCTTAGCAGCATTTTCTGGACAGTGGCAGGAAACTAGCGTTCTAACAAACTTAACCCATTTCTTGCCAGAGGGCACTGTAACCACTGGTTCCTTATTGTGGTGCTTTGACAATCTAGAGATTAATGGCTAATAAAATCTGGGAAACTGGGGGAAATGTTTTCTCTTAAAATCTTAAAAGAAGGAGAAAAATAATTTAACCTTGATGCTTAGGAAAGATCAGAACCTGACTCAAAGACTGGGAGCTTGTTTCTGGTCCCAGGAAAAAAACAAGAGGACATCAGTAGCACCTTCTACTCAACTCAATTATCTTAACTGGTTTCATGTGGCCAGAGGTAATTTCACAAAGATTAACAGGGAGAAAGGATGAACTGACCAAGGATGTAATTTGCCAATAATTCTGCAGAAATTATAATTCTGCTCATATAATGTTATGGTATGTGATTTCCTCTTGTCACACCTATCTGTTCCAGTGTGCAAATTCCCTCATACCTACTTATTATGAATATATATGTATCAAACTATATACAGATATACTATATACTTGGCTGTGTACAGCAGGGCTAAGGGTACTTTCACACTTGCGTTAAAGTTTTCCGGTATTGAGTTCCGTCCTAGGGGCTCAATACTGGAAAAAAAAACTGATCAGTTTTATCCTTATGCATTATGAATGGAGAGCATTCCGTTCAGTGTGCATCAAGATGTCTTCCGTTCAGTCACTTTTATAGTATTTGGCCCGAGAAAATACCGCAGCATGCGGATCCAGTATTATTTTCCATTGAAATGCATTACTGCCGGATCCGGCACCAAGTGTTCCGGCAAAACGGATCCGGTCTTCCAGTCGGCACATGTGCAGACCTTTAAAAATGAAAAAAAAAAAAATACCGGATCCGTTTTTCCAGATAACACTAGAGAGACGGATCCGGTGTTTCAATGCATTTGTTACACGGATTCGCATCCGGATCCAACTACAAATGCTTTCCGTTTGCACACGGATTTCTGGATCTGGCAGGTAGTTCCAGCGACGGAATCGGCTGCCGGATTATCACAACGCAAGTATGAAACTATCCTTAGCTAGTCATTTGACAAAAATAATAAAGGGGTTTCCTAGGTGTTTAATGCTGATCATCTGTCCTTAGGATAGGTCATCGATATTAGATTTGCAGGGGTCCGAGACCCAACCCCACTAACGATTAGCTGTTTGAGTAGACAGCAGAATTCCGGTGAGTGCCGCAGCCTCCTCGCAGCTTACCAAGCACCGTCCATTGGATAGCGGCTGTGCTCGGTATGGCAGCACAGCCTAATTCACTTGAACGGGGGTGAGCTAGACCTAGGCCATGTGACCGATGAACGAGACGTCACTGGCCTAGGATGCGGCCATGGTGCTCACCAGAGTGTTCCTCTTCAAACACCCGATCAGCCAGAGTACCAGGAGTCAGACCCCCACTGATCTGATATTATCCTGAGGATAGGCTATCCCTAACAAAATTGCAGTTAACCCCTTAAAAAAAGACATTTAATCTCTCACCCCGATTTTGGACTATTATCTACAGTAATACATACATAGTACTTCAGGTGAAGACTCAAGACCACAATTTTTTATTTTTCTACTGCCCCCGATTACCCTGCTGTCAGCAATCAAAGGTCCAGTTAAATACATAGTCTGTCAAAACATAATGGAGAGGACTCACCTGCGCATGCACAGCAATTCTGACAGTCTATTTCAACACAGCTCTGAGTGCAGACAGCAGGGTAACGGGGGGCAGTAAGAAAACAAAAAATAGTCATCTGGATTCCATATCTGCAGTACTAATGTATTATTGTAGATAATGGTCCAAAATCGGGGTGATGGATTCCCTTTTAATTTTTTTTTTAAATAATCAAATGTATTAATCTGTAATATATGCTACATTGCAAATTCTGTTCTGCTATATCTGTCTGTGAACATATGCACAAAGTGGCAGTCATGCTATTTTTTGCCCAAAAAATGTGCATTATAAACAGAGGATAGATGATAAATGTAAGATCTTTGGGGGCTCCAGCACTGAGAACCCAGTGGTGGACAAGCATGAACGCTGCCACTGCTTTTAGAGTTTATGGGACTGACTCTACTTTGCTGTTTCCTTCAGCTCCATAGACTTTGAATGGAGCGGCAGGGCACATGTTCATCCACTAGTCTATTCAAACTCCTCACTGTGTGAAGAGAAAAAGGGGGCTCTGTTCTAGTGACTGATGATGGGTATCGTATCCTCTTTGCTATCAAAGACCCCAGGGATCTCATATTTTCCATCTGTCATTTGAGAGAAAAACCCTTTTTAAAAAAAAAAAAAAAAAAAAGAGAAGCCGTCTTCTACTGGGAACCATGATGGTGATACGATGATCACAGTTGTTAGATTTGGTTTGGAGTTTTATCCTTATTTCAGTCAATGGGGCAATACCATGGATATGGCATACTGTACTAAATTTGGAAAAAAATTCACACCATAACCAAGAAAACATGCCATTTGAGAAAAAAAAAAAAAAAAGGATCGCCAAAAAGGGAACCACAGCTTCTGTTTTCTAAATAACATTGCACTAAGGAAAAGTGAAGTTTAATTGGTTACTATGGGTAAGGGCAATCCTCACCCACCCTCAATCATTTTCAGTGCAGAAATGACTAAGCTTCAACTACAGTTCTTTCCTATCTCTGCTTTATTTAGCAGATCGTTTTAAAATGAATGTAGGAGGAGACCCCCTTCATTGAGAAAGTCCAACTGATATTAACATGTTATGATACCATAAACATTCTTGAATGTTGCATAAGTGTTTTTGATTTTTTTAAATACTTTATTGAAAGATCTCATGCACATGTGTACATAGAGGACTGCACAATTCTGTATATGCCTCTGATTATATATGGATGAAAAAAATTGTGCTATGTTCCATTGGATGCTATCTTATGAAGCAATGTACACAGAGAGCATCTCCAAAATATGGTTCCATACAGTTTCACTTTGAAGGGTTTTTTCAGGATTTTAATATTGATAACCTATCTTCAGGACAGGTCATCAATATCTGATCGGCGAGGGTCCTACTTCCGCCACCTCCCACCAATCAGATGTTCGAAGAGGACATGGGCTCCGGCGAGTGCCACAGCCTTCTCCCTGCTTACCAAGGACAATTCCGTCACCCCGTACCCCTGCAGATCAGCTCTTCTTGAGTAGCTTTGGAGCTAGAAATAGGGACTAGAACTACACAGCTCGGATGGAGCTGGTTACTGCCATACTGAAGTGACCCACACAACGGGCAATGCTTTGTACTTCTGAGGCCGGAGCTACTCGGGAACAGTTAATCGGTGATGAGCAGGATGTCGGACCTCCACCAAGCAGATATTGATGGGCTACCCAAATAATAGGCCATCGAAATAAAAATATTGGAAACTCCTTTAAATATAAGGGACTGTAATTAGTATATATTTTTAGCTTAAATGTCCCTTCCTTGAGTTTATTCTTAGGCTACTTTCACACTGGCGTTTTGGCTTTCCGTTTGTGAGATCCGTTCAGGGCTCTCACAAGCGATCCAAAACGGATCAGTTTTGCCCTAATGCATTCTGAATGGATAAGGATCCGCTCAGAATGCATCACTTTGCCTCCGATCAGTCACCATTCCGCTCTGGAGGCCGCCTGCAGCGTTTTGGTGTCCGCCTGACGAAGCGGAGCCAAACGTCCTGGCACACAATGTAAGTCAGTGGGGGCGGATCCGTTTTCTCTGACACAATCTGGCACAATAGAAAACGGATCCGTCCCCCATTGACTTTCAATAGTGTTCAAGACGGATCCGTCATGGCTATAGAAGACATAATACAATCGGATCCGTTCACAGCGGATGCATGCGGTTGTATTATTGTAACGGAAGCGTTTTTGCGGATCCATGACAGATCTGCAAAAAAAACACTAGTGTGAAAGTAGCCTTATGCTTCTTTAGGAGAAATTTATCACTGTAGGTATATTTGAGGTTAGTTTTTAGAATGAAGTCACTGTGTGCACCAGCGTCAAATTTGTTTTTGAGAATTGTGTAGGTAATAAACTTGGTGATAGTGCAATGTAGTTGCATCTATTTTAGTGAAAGTACACCTAGGGAAGCCTTGCCTGGAGTTTTTTTGCACTTTTTTTAAAGTCGATATACTCTCACATCCTGAATTCCGGATCAAATTTTCACTTCAAATCTGTAGGTGCTAAATTTTTGTGCAAGTGACCCCAAAAAAGTTAAAGCTCCTATTTGCAAATTTTTAAAGCCAGAATTCTGGAATGTAGGGCTTGATAAATTCCTCCTTATAACCATATCTCTTGTAACGAACGAGTTAAAAAGCTTGCACTACTGAGTGTGCCTCCCTTGCCCTAGATCCCTATACTTAGGTGATGAAGAGGTGGAGAGGTGCCCTCCAGAGGAACCTTAGGGGTTAGAAAAGAAATTGGCCTCTGCTGAATTCTCCACTGACAGGAATTACTGCAACCTCTTGACCCCTAGTTTACTCCGCCAGATTAGCTGAGTACTCCTAAGGGGAATCAGTGTCCTGTGCATGTAGATGTACTTCATTATATCCAGCTTGCGGAGAAGGAACAAGGTGAAATTTGGATTCCGGTTTATGAGCACTTAAAAAAAGCACTACTTGGGTCCACATAGTCCTGCTGAGGGGCAAAAGCATCTCTGAGACACCTTAGATAGCTGTTGGCCAAATGAGCACGCATGGTTGTCTCAACCAAGCATGTGATCACAGACTGTTAATATTCTGTGGCCATTATTCCTAGTCCCCCCTGAAACTATGTTTCGCCAACATTTATCTATTGTGTATGGCCATCCAAAAGTGGTAAACTTGTTTTTTTACATGGCTCAGTTCATCAAAATTGGGCTTTTTACAAGCATTTTTTTTTTGTTTGAGGGGTGGCTTGAAACATTTTGTGATCCACTCCCTGTATTTCCTAATAAAACTGGTACAGACACTTTGACTTAAAAGGGGTTGTCCCATGAAAAGTATTATACGGTTTTCAAACCAGAACCTGGATCTAAATACTTTTGTAATTGCATGTAATTAAACATTTATTATAGTCACTGAGTTATTCAATGAAATCTATCTGTATAGCGCCACCTGCTGTTTGCTGTTTTGGTATTTCTCTGCCCTGCTCACTAAGACGGACACACATGCTCAGTTCCATCCATCGACTGCCACCAGCTACAGCAGAAAAGACATACCCCATATGAAAGGACACGTCCCTTGAAATAATTAGAGCAATGAATGGGGAGATCTTTGGACCCATGTGAGGTACAGGGCTGGTCCTGGGCTTTGTTAGAAAGGTATTGTTATGTACTATATCATGTCTGATTTTTATTCTAACATTAATCATGGGATAACCGTTTTATTTTATTGTATCAGAAAAATTACATTATTTTTATCAAGTTTTAATATAGGAAGGGAGTTCACATAATCAATATGGCCGCCCCCAGGGATCTTAAAAGAAAATATAAAAAAGTGAAAAAACTGAATATCAGTTTGAGAACATGAATTACAACAACTCGGGACAGTTAAATCTGAATGAGCAGCCCATGAAAACTGTCTATGGCCTGGTTGGGGGGTTGTGATGGTCTACCCTGAGCAATGGTGCCCAACTAGGCAAAAGCTTAGTGGGATTTAGGGCACCAAGGCCATTTTATTGGTCTACTGAAAATATTTGAAGACTGTTGCCCCCTTTGCGGGATAAATCAGAAGTCCAAGAACCGAGTCCTCCAATAATTGCATGTCCAAGTGAAGCTAGCAGCGCTCTAATTGAAATCAGTGGGACTGGAATGCCCCATCAGCTTCCCTATCGAAGGACTACATGTGAGGCTGATAGGAACTTCAGAAGAATGTTGCTTCAAGGAATTTTCTATAACCTTTGTGTTAACTGTTCTCTCTTTAGAGGTGTCTCACGTGTCAAAAGATGAGCACATACCACTTAAAAGGGAATGTATCACTTACACTTTCTATGAACTAAAACCAAATTAATGTGCTTTTTTTCTAATCCCCGTACATGATTATGGGGATGGCCATCTTGTCTGAGCTGATGCTTGTTAAAACAGCAGTATCTGGATGGGCAAGATATGGACTGTGACCATCATCTACTGTCTGTGATGGATAAGTCCATATCTTGCCCATTCCTGCACAATATCCACTGCGCAGGTTAAAGTGCCTGCCCAAAACACTCTCCCAAAGAATTCAGTGAACGTCTACAGGCTCCTATGGTTGAAAACAACAGCCATGCGAACCATAGGACCCTGTAGACGTTCACTGAATTCTTTGGGAGAGTGTTGTGGGCAGGCACTTTAACCTGCGCAGTGGATATTGTGCGGGGATGGGCAAGATATGGACTGTGATGTGTCTGTGATGGATACAGATTTATCTATACAGAGGTTTTATCTATCATGGTAATCCAGCCTGTGATAATAATGAGATGTCTGCTGAAAAGTGATCTATACAGAACAAGGAGGGTCAGCCTATTATAAAGCTCAGTGAAATCTGCAGAATATCAGGATTTAAAAAATTATATATATATAGATAGTAACATGAAAATAAACAAAAATTCTTTTAAAAATGGTTAATATAAAAATTTGAAGTCGTAAGCCATTTTCTGATGACACGGTTTAGGTCCAGAGAGGGGCAAGATGTGAGCTGTGACCATCACTTACTGTCAGTGATGGATCCAGTGTTATCTATTCAGAGGTGTTATCTTTCATTGATAATAATGACTTATGTGATTCTAATTGTTCCCAATTCAGTAAACACATCGATTGCTGTTATCTTCTGGTGTCACGGTACTGAGCAGTGACGCCTTTCTTTTTCTTGTCCTTCCAATTTGCAGAACTGCATCAGACCCAACCTTGGAAACGGAACTAGTGCGCACAGCAGTGCACCAGAGACACTTCTGCCAAGCCCAAAAAAGGTAAGCATTTATATGGCACCTATAGCCTGCGTTGACCAATATTTCTACTTTTTGCTCTTCTCCTTCTCTCTTATCTCCATTGTGATAATAATGAGATGACTGCTAAGAAGTGAGCTCTGAAAATCACTGAAATTGTAAATGCACTACAATAGTAAATGCAATTGACAATATACGGCTAAACCCTCACGATGATATTAAAAATAAGACAGTCTGCCAATATATTCTTATATCAAGAACATACCGGAGACCGCGCACCCTCTCAAGGTCTCTTAATGTGGCAGGGGACCTAACGCTAACTTACCTATGCCGTATGGACAGTAAAAGGGGTTGTCCAGGTTAAGAGCTGAACCCGGACATACCTCCATTTCCACCCTGGCAGCTCCCCTGACTTGAGCATCTGAGCAGTTTATGCTCCGGTGCACTCCCAAAGGCATTTTCAGGAGTTCCGGTGATGAACCGGGCTCTTCATGGGTTGTCAAGAAGACCGTGACATCACCAGCGCTGATGGGGGTGCTTTAGCGCTGCTCTAGCCAGTAAAACGGCTAGGGCAGCACTAAAGCACACCCATCATTGCTGATGACGTCACTGAACACACTGCCGGGCGGAAGCTTCTGCCCGGCAGTGTGTTATTATAAACAAAAGATCCCTTGCCCTCCATGATCTAGCGCAGGGCAAAGGAGAGGATCAGAGCATAAACTGCTCAGATGCTCAAGTCAGGGGGGGCTGCCAGGGTGGAAATGGAGGTATGCCCGGGTTCAGCTTTGAACCCAGACAACCCCTTTAATGATAGGTGCATAAAGTCAGACACAGAGCCAACAGCTCCCAGTTACCTCCAGTGTTAAATCACACACACAATGGGAGGAGGCTGTGAGTCCCACCTATAATGGGCTCATGTGACGCAGGCTGCCCAGGTGCACCTGAATGTTACCCATAGATCAAAATCAAGGCACATTTGCTGCCCCGTGTAGAAATGCGCAACAGCATTTGGGGTCTTGAGCATCTTTTGGTATTTAGACCAATTTATTCCGTGATTTTGTATGTAAATGTACAGTATGTCTGGAGGTGAGGCAACCTCAGGTTTGAATGTGCCTTGATTTTATCTATGGGTAACATTCAGGTGCACCCGGGTAGCCTGCATGACATGAGCCCGTTATAGGTGGGACTCACAGCCTCCTCCCTTCTCCCATTGTATGTGTGATTTCACGCTGGATGTAACTGCGAGCTGTTGGCTGTGTGTCGGACTTTATGCACCTATCATAAACTGTCCATACGGCATAGGTAGGTTGGCGTTAGGTCCCTTACCACACTGAGAGACCTTGACGGGGTGCGCTGGCTCCGGTATGTTCTTGATATAAGAATATATTGGCAAAATGTCTAATTTTTAATATCAGCGTGAGGGTTTGGCCATCTATTGTCCATTGCATTTACCATTGTAGTGCACCAATTTCAGTGATTTTCTGTTTTTATAGCCCCATCCACATATTTGTCTTACACGTGGTCCGTTGTGGGCATCCTCCGTTGTATGCATTTTTCCTGGGGATTGCTGTTAGCAGCCGATCACATGTGCAGGACTTGCTCCCCTGGGTAGAAATGCGCCACAGCATTTGGGGTCTTGAGCATCTTTTGCCATTTAGACCAATTTATTCCGTGATTTTGAGAAGTGATTTCCACAGAAAAGGAAGTGTCAGCCTATTAGGAAGCACAGGGAAAACTGCAGGATATCAGGACTTTGTTTAAAATATAGATGGTGACATAAAAATATAAAAGTCAACATTTAACAAAACATTTAAGTAGTAAATCATTTTCTGAAGACACGTTCCCTTGAAGGTGCTTCTGCAAGTCTCTGGATCAAGAAGGAGGCAGGCACAGATTCCTTGCATTCAATGGGTGGGAATTAAAGAACTGTCAATGATTGAGTTGAAATGAAAGAAGATGTAACTTATTCTTCTCATATCACTTATGCACCACTTAAATATGGCAGCTGAAGTCCCAAGGATATCCTTACTCTTGAACTAGAACATACACGATGAATAAGGAAAGCAGTGTATAGGCCAGCATTTCCTTTTTGGACGGGTTAATATCACATGTGGTGGGATTCCAGTTCTCCCATCTTTCACCAGAGCAGGTCACAAACTCAAAACATGTGAAGGAGCTTAAAGAGTTTTGCTTAGTTTATCTCTCAGAAATCACTGTCTGGGGAAGGATCTATCCTCGTTCTCTCAACGTGCATTAAATGCAGATATTTCTGGATGTGTCTGTCCGAGCCCGACAGGATACACTTGTACACTTTTGGTACTTACTAATATAAATCCATCATAATCCTTGTGACTTATTTTTCCTTCAGCACTTACCCAGAAGGTTGCAGAGTAAGACAGAGATTCCCCTGGTTGGGGTCATGGGAAGATGGTGCTGCTTTTCAGATTCAGACAGTCGAAAAGTTCAGTTCTTTGTGAAGTCTGTTGCAGACCTATCTTTAGCAGAACAACTGTATTCTTCTATCTTGTAGGATCTCGGCTCCCTTGAGATCGGAGTCAAATTTTTTACCCTGTGCGTTTCATGTCCTTGTCTTTTCTTAATTGGTGATGTACAGATTACTGTACAAAGAATTGTAACCCAAGAGCTTCAAGTGTGGTAAAAAAAAGAATACAATAAGACCTTATGCATATGACAAATCATGTATATGGAGGCTGTACGGCAGTACCCAGAGATCTTAGCTCCATGGGCACAGCTCTCATGGTAGGAGGCATGGCCCTCAACATCTCCTACCAACCACCAGTGAAAAACACATAGCATCTGAATGCCTTCCGCCTTGCATGCAAGCTCCATTCATTTCTATAAGGGAAAGGGCTGCATGGAAAAAGGACAATATAGAACATGCTCCTATTTGTCCTGAACGCAAAGATGATCAGTGAAAAACAATACTTGTGTGCATATACCGATTTAGCCTGGATGTTGTCCATTCACAACATGCATCACATCTGGATGGAAAATTAGCCTTAAAGGGGTTGTGCAACCCACACTTGGCTGGACCTGTAAGGAAAGGCTCCTTCTCCTCCCAGGCCTGCGCTCCCTCAATGTCAACATTCGGTTTGACATCACTGCGGCCAATTACTGGCCGCGGCGGAGACCGGCTTCCCTTACATCATGACAAACGGTCACATAACGCAAGGGCATTCGGTCTCCGCTGCGGCCAGTGACTGGCTGTGGCGATGTCAAACTGGATGTTGACATTGAGCATCGCAGGCCGGGAGGACAAGAAGCAGGAAGACAGCTCTGGAAAGCAGGCTTTATAGGGGTATGAGTGTATCACCCCTGTATGGACATTTTCTGTATGCTGTAAGTCTACCGGTACATGGTGACTGTTAAAGTGCATTATTCTGCTATGATATCATGGCGTCCACTGTGCCATTAACTGTCTGTATCATTTCTGTGTTTGACATCAGTATTAGATTATTTCTGTACTGTGACATCACTGTGTGCATAATTCCTGTGGGTGACATCACTAAGTAGATTGTTTCTGTACTGTGACATCACTGAGTTTATTATCCTTCTACTGTGACATCTTTGTGCACATTATTCTTGTACTGTGACATCACTGTGTGCACATTATACCGCTAATGTGGTATCACTGTGTGCATTAAGACAAAAAAAAATAAGCCCAGCTATACAGTATGTTAAACCTATATAGTGAGGCTCCATTTGCGAGTTTTGCTATGGGGTCACATCCTTTCTGAACCCCTACTTAGCTTTGACAAGAGGGTCCTTGGCACGCCACCTGCCCCCATATGGAGCCTCTGCATGTCACATCACATAACAACCAATGGGACATGCCATTATTTTTACATTCTCTATGGGGGAAAATCTGTAGGAAATTGGAGGCATATACATACAGAGGCACTTCATAGATCATTATTAGTGCTGTACTATAGCTTTTTATTTACTGTATTAATTTATTGTATGCGCTTATATAGCGCTGGTATATTCCACAGCAATTTACAGACATTAGCATCACTTGCTATTAAAGTTTGCATAGGACATAATATGTCCATGTAAGGGCTCGTTCACATCACCATTCAGCCTTTCCGTTCTCCTGCTCCGTTTAGGAGCAGGAGAACGGAAAGGACAGATTCAACACATAACTGAACCCTAACTGAGCTGAACGGAGCCTAAGGACCCCTTAGACTATAATGGGGTCCGTTAGGTGTCCGCTCAAAAGATGATTTTGGAGTGGAGACAAAAGTAGTGCATGCAGGACTTTTGTCTCGGCTCCAGAATCATCTTCTGAGCGGACACCTAACGGATCCCATTATAGTCTATAGGGTCTTTAGGCTCCGTTCGGCTCAGTTATGTGCCGAATCCGTCCTTTCCATTCTCCTGCTCCGTTTAGGAGCAGGAGAAGGAAAAGGCTGAACGATGATGTAAATGATCCTAACCAGTTAGTAGCTCACAAGTGCATCTTATGAAGAGATGGCAGCTGCTGGGGCACCCTGCTTAGAACGTAGAAATATTCTTCTCAAGGGCAGACATACAGATCTGTCCACCTTTATCTTAGCTATATATATTTGCTTAAAGGGGTATTCCCATCTCATAGGTATTCCCTTATATCGCTAGGATATGCCCCCAATTTCTGATAGGTGCGGGTTCTGCAAAGTTAGAACGGAGCCCAGAAAGTACCGGAGGGCACACCGCGAATGCACGTCCACCCTCCATTTATTCCTATGGGAGCGTTGAAAAGTCTCATAGAAGTGAATGGAGCGGTGCGTTTCATATTCATTTCAATGGGACTTCAGTAGATAGCCGAACGGCATGCTCGGCTATTTTCCGAGCTACCATAGGAGGGAGGCTGTGCATGCATGGTGCTAGCTCCATTCTAAATATTGGTTCATGTCCCTAGCGATAAGCCTCCAATTATAAATAAGTGGCTCCAAGTTGTAGGCTGGTCCAAGTAATCAGAAGGCTGGCAAACAGAAGTAGGCGGGGCCAGCAATACCATAGTGCAGAACATAATACCGCCCCAGCAGAACCAAATACCACAGTGCAGCTCACAATACTGCCTATATTAATCCTTTTCCGACCGCCCAGCGTAAATTTATGTCGGCGGCTGGGCATTTAAAAACAGACCCCCGACACTAATGTTTTAACCCTTCAGATGCTGTGATCAAATGTGACCACGGCATCTGGATGCCCTAAAACCCAGAAGCATGCTAATACACTGGAGTCTATGAGAGAAGCAATCTGAAAAAAGTATAAAAATAAAAAAAGTTTTTTAAAATAAAAAATCTAAAAATTAACCCTTTCCCCTAAATGTAAATAATAATATCCAAACAATAAAAAAAATACACATCATGGGCATCAGCGTGTGTGAAAACGGCCATACTATTAAAATATTTTTGAAATACAGCAAACAGCGAAATGGGAAAAAAAAGTTAAAATTGCCAATTTGCCGTTTTTTGGTTGCTTCACCTCCTGGTATCATTGAAAAGTACAGATCGCCCTGCAACAAATGAGCCCTCCCAGAGCTCCATAAACATAACTACAAAAAAGTTAGATGGTGAGAATATGGCGAAGCTTGTTTTTTTTCCAGCGGGTTAAAACGCAAGAAAAACTATACATATGTGGTATCGCCGTAATCGTACTGACCTGCAGAATAAAAATAACAGGTCAGTTTTACCGCATAGAAACTTCTGCTGGGGCAGTATATTGTTCTGCACTGTGGCATTTGATACTGCTGGGGCAGTATATTGTGCTGCACTGCGGTATTTGGTTCTGCTGGGGCGGTATATTGTGCTGCACTGCTGTATTTGGTTCTGCTGTGGCAGTATATTGTATTGCACTGTGGTATTTGGTTCTGCTGGGGCAGTATATTGTGCTGCACTGTGCTATTTGGTCCTGCTGGTGCAGTATATTGTACTGTACTATACTATTTGGTTCTGCTGAGGCAGTATATTGTGCTGAACTGTGGTATTTGGTTCTGATGGGACAGTATATGGAGCTGCACTGTGGTATTTGGTTCTGCTGGGGTAGTATATTGTACTGCACTGTGGTATTTGGTTCTGCTGGGGCAGTATATTGTGCTGCACTGTGCTATGTGGTCCTGCTGGTGCAGTATATTGTGCTGTACTATACTATTTGGTTCTGCTGAGGCAGTATATTGTGCTGAACTGTGGTATTTGGTTCTGATGGGACAGTATATGGAGCTGCACTGTGGTATTTGGTTCTGCTGGGGTAGTATATTGTGCAGCACTGTGGTATTTGGTTCTGCTGGGGCAGTATATTGTGCTACACTGTGGTATTTGGTTCTGCCGGGGCAGTATTGTGCTACACTGTGGTATTTGGTTCTGCCGGGGCAGTATTGTGCTGCACTGTGGTATTTGGTTCTGCTGGGGCAGTATATTGTGCTGCACTGTGGTATTTGGTTCTGCTGGGGCAGTATTGTGCTGCACTGTGGTATTTAGTTCTGCTAAGGCAGTATATTGTGCTGCACTGTGGTATTTGGTTCTGCTAAGGCAGTATATTGTGCTGCACTGTGGTATTTGGTTCTGCTGGGGCAGTATATCGTGCTGCACTGTGGTATTTGGTTCTGCTGGGGCAGTATATTGTGCTGCACTGTGGTATTTGGTTCTGCTGGGGCAGTATATTGTGCTGCACTGTGGTATTTGGTTCTGCTGAGGCAGTATATTGTGCTTCACTGTGGTATTTGGTTCTGCTGGGGCAGTATATTGTGCTGCACTGTGGTATTTGGTTCTGCTGGGGCAGTATATTGTGCTACACTGTGGTATTTGGTTCTGCCGGGGCAGTATTGTGCTGCACTGTGGTATTTGGTTCTGCTGGGGCAGTATATTGTGCTGCACTGTGGTATTTGGTTCTGCTGGGGCAGTATTGTGCTGCACTGTGGTATTTAGTTCTGCTAAGGCAGTATATTGTGCTGCACTGTGGTATTTGGTTCTGCTAAGGCAGTATATTGTGCTGCACTGTGGTATTTGGTTCTGCTGGGGCAGTATATCGTGCTGCACTGTGGTATTTGGTTCTGCTGGGGCAGTATATTGTGCTTCACTGTGGTATTTGGTTCTGCTGGGGCAGTATATTGTGCTGCACTGTGGTATTTGGTTCTGCTGGGGCAGTATATCGTGCTGCACTGTGGTATTTGGTTCTGCTGGGGCAGTATATTGTGCTGCACTGTGGTATTTGGTTCTGCTAGGGCAGTATATTGTGCTGCACATTATACTGTCCCTCTGTGGTAGTGTTGGCCCCACCTACTTGATGTGACCTTGCCTACTCATGTTGGTCCCACCTTCTGTTAATCTGGGCCCCCCTACAACATGAAGCTACTTTCTTTACTTTTTTTTTTTAATCATTCCAGGGCCAATTTAAATTCTTAGTCCACCCCTCTAGCTGTGGACTTGTTCAGCCAAGAGGAAAGATAAGGAAGGATACATCTGTACCATAGGTGCAAAGTGTAAGTCTGTGTTCACATCTGCGGCAAGCTGGATCTGGCACAAATTCCATCTGGCGGCTGGACCAAAAACCATTGCATACTAGTTTTTGTCTGGCCAAAAACCAACATTTATGAAGCAAAGTGTTGGATCACTGCCGGACCTCATTACAGTCAATGGAGATCCGGCGGTGAATTATAGGCCTCTTTCACACGAGCGTGACAGATTAGGTCCGGATGCGTTCAGTGAAACTCGCACCATTTTGCAAGCAAGTTCAGTCAGTTTTGTCTGCGATTGCGTTCAGTTTTTTTCCCGCGCGGGTGCAATGCGTTTTGATGCGTTTTTCATGCAAGTGATAAAAAACAGGTTAACAAACAACATATCTTAGCAACCATCAGTGAAAAACGCATTCCATCCGCACTTGCTTGCGGATGCAATGCGTTTTTCACTGAAGCCCCATTCACTTCTATAAGGCCCGGGCTGCGTGAAAAACGCAGAATATAGAGCATGCTGCGTTTTTCACGCAACACAGAACTGATGCGTGAAAAAATGCTCATGTACACAGACCCATTTGAAATGAATGGGTCAGGATTTAGTGCGGGTGTTATGCGTTCACGTCACGCATTGCACCCGCGCGGAAAACTCGCTCGAGTGAAAGGGGCCTTAGAGCCGGATCCTGAGAAATTCGGCAGGCTGTTCTCTGCCAGAACAGCCTGCCGGATCTACTGCCGTGGATGTGAACGCAGCAGGAGAGAGTCCACTGTCACCTGAAAGCAGCTTCTTGATCCTTAGAGAGACATAACAAGGTTTTTTATGATGAGATGAGGAAAATAAGGGGCCCATATAATGTCATACATGAGGGCCCTCAATTGTTTGTCTCTGCCAAGGCAGTTAAAGATACATAAAATTTATCACTGTCGTCTTAAAAGAAGCCAGCAAAGAAAATCATGTATGTAAATAATATAACTAGGAAGGATGACTTCTAGAATGAGAAGATGCAAGCCAAGACATGGCAGATATTGCTTACCATTAACCATACATGTCCAGTAGAGCCCAAAACATTGCTGGATATGTGGGAATGGCCCCTAGGAAAAAGTTCCACATTACACCTGTCATAAGAAGGCTTTGGACTTTTATAGGTCATCGATTTGCCCAAGACCATGATATGCACAACACCCAGTTCATGAAACATATGTCCTCCAAGACCCTATAAATTAAATAGACTATTGCGTGGTCGGTTAATGATGTGGCGTGTATGCTTGATATTCCATCAGGTGAACCCTTTAGAGGTCAGGGACAAATCCAGCTTCCCCTCCTCTTCTGTCCCACAAATGGTTTTCATTTTGACTAACCAGAGGTTACAAAAACAAAAAGAAAAGAACGGCAGGAACCACATGATTAATCTGCTCAACCTCAAAAGGACATTCCACATATAGGGGACAGGCGGAAAGCAAGTAATTCATAAGAAGGATGCAGATTCATATTTGTGCTCTGAGGCAAGAACTACAAGATGGATGAAAACAAAAACCAGCACACAAATACATAAGAGATTATGCTTGTGGTGTCCTCATATGTCCACTGTGTACATTACCTCCTTTATTTCATAAATTGGACTGGATTATGATGAGGAGCCTGAATTTCTACAATTATGCTGTAATATTCCTATCCGAGAGTTCTACTTACAGGCAACCAATTATAATTTTCAAAAATTTTTTTTTTTTCATTTTCGAAATATTCCAGTTTGCCCATTGACCACTAGAGCAGACACTAGAAGCTGGTGTTTCCTGTTCTCTGAATCTCACTTGTCAGCTTTGCTGTACAGAATGGGGCAGCATAAGCAGGGGATTTCATGGAAAAAATGAAATAAAAAAACAAATACAAGAACGTAAATTAAAAGGACAGCATTTGATGGTTCCATGCCATAAAAGGGGTTCCAAAAAGGGGTCGTTCCCAATTTCACGGAGCCACAAAAGCAATTCTTTTTATCAAAATTAGCTTTCCTCTCACCCTTATCAAAGCATAGTACATATAAAGTAAGCACAATTCCAACACATAAGCCGTTTCAAACCCTACTATCTAAACATCACATGCTGATCATCTCAAATCATAGGACTAAAATGAAAATGAATACACAGGGAATTTTAACATTTACTCCGAAAAGAACAACTAAGCCTTAAAGGGGCTTTCTAGGTTGCGCTGTGATCCTGTGCTGTGCCCACTTCCATTATCATGTGCTGTGACCATAACCCGCAGCACATGCCTGATTCTTAATCTGTTGCCACAGGACTTGTGAGAGATTCAGCCTCACGCATGCGCTGTGTGCTAACCCCAGGCTAGGGTCACGTGACCAAGTGGCCACCCCATTGGATTGCAGCACAACCTGAATGACCCCTTTAAATAAAGATTATAATCCACTTTATTATCAAAGTCAAGTGAGGTGACCTCATCTAGCGTAGACTGAAGGGAGAGATACCGTACATGCACCTGGCTCCCTCCCCATTTAGGTCTTTGGGATGTTAACGCTAGGCCTACACGATGATTGTAGCACGGCTGATGGTCCAAAGGAATACAGTAGATTGTATGCAATCGTATGGACTGCAGCTGTCACTCAATAGTTTACATCAGGGATGCTCAACCTGCGGCCCTCCAGCTGTTGTGAAACTACAACTCCCACCATGCCCAGCCGTAGGCTGAAAGCTGTAGACTGTCCAGGCATGCTGGGAGTTGTAGTTTTGCAACAGCTGGAGGGCCGCAAGTTGAGCATGCCTGGTTTACATCAATCAATAGTGCAACAAAAAGCTACTGTATAGCGTAGGTCGGACCTAAAAGGGTCTGTATCATCAGAACTGTGCATTATTTAAAATAAGGTTTTAAAGGGGTTGTCTCATCTCAGACAAGGGGGGCATATTGCTAGGATATGCCCCTATTGCCTTATAGGTGCTGGTCTCACCACTGGGACCCACACCTATATTGAGAACGGAGTCCCAAAAGTGGTAAAGGGCGTACTGCGCATGCGCAGCCGCCCTCCATTCATTTCTATAGGGAGAGTGCTTGGTGGCCTGACCAGAGTCCTCTAGCCACCACTTTGCTGGGCTCCGTTCCAGATATAGGTGCGGGTCCCAGCGGTGAGACCTACACCTGAAAGACAATGGGGGCATATCCTAGCAATATGCCCCCATTGTCTGAGATGAGATAATCCCTTTAATTCTTTATCTTAAACATTTTTGGTGGTATTTTTATATACGCGACTGCATATAGTAAAAAAATAATCCTGAAACATTCAACATGCCACTAGAATAGACAGGCTGACCTTTCCTGTAGGCTTTTCTGTATAGACTGGGACACGGTATGCAGGAGATGTGATAACAGCTCTTTTGTATGATTGTTCGTCTCTCTTCAGTTTGCTTATACAGAGATGTGCTGCCGACCAGTGAGCATTTTTATGCACACATAAGGGTGTATTTTAAAATCCGTACACACGGAAATAAAAGCAAAGTGTACATGAGATTTGTGTAATCTTACACACTTTGCTGGTACTGTATTAGGCTACATGCACACGACCGTTAGTGTTTTGCGGTCCGCAAACCGCGGATCCGCAAAACACGGAAGCTGCTCCGCGTTCCGTTCCGCAATTTGGGGAACGGAATGCAGTCCATTATAGAAATGCCTATTCTTGTCCGCAAAACGGACAAGAATAGGACATGCTCGGAACGGAGCAAAGGGATGCAGACAGCACACGGATTGCTGTCCGCATCTTTTCCGGCCCCACTGAAGTAAATGGATCCGCGACCGAGCCGCAAAATATGCGGCTCGGACGCGGACCACAACAACGGCCGTGTGCATGAGGCCTTATGCTGTGTTTTTTCCGCACGAGAATCCACATTGAAAAACGGTGCATAATCTGCACCATGTGCAAGTAGCCTAATAGTCTGTAGATATATCCCTGGCCATTAACTGCAATTGCCATATCTATTGTTACATTTTTCCCCAAAAATCTAGAGGAACAAATGATTTAGATCACTTTTAGGCTACTTGCCTGTTGCCACAGCTAGGAGGTGGATTGTGATAAAGCTCCTAATGACCAGGATTGCAGCTGCATTCATATGGTGCCCCCTAGTGGCAGCAACAGGTAGCTGGTGTCTGATCTGCTATATATGAATAGCCTCGTTTGGGATATTTTCTAGTATTTTAAATGGTCAGTCTTGTCTCCCGAGTACATAATATAGGAGAAAAGCAGATTTATTAATTTAACTTAAAACAGCAAAGGTGCAGCCATGGTTCTCAGAGCGCTCTCATCTGCTTCTCCAAGGTGTGGACTTTCTACAGACCTGTAAATTGAGCAGAGTTGATAAAACCAAAAGGTGTAGAGAGCTCTTTAGTAGATTCAGCAAAGGTTTAGGTCCCCTTTAAAGGGGTTGTCCAAGATGTTGATACCGAGGTCCTAATCCTGAGGATAGGTCATCAATACTGATCAGCTATTTGAAGAGGCCGTGGTGCTCCGGTGACAGCTGCAGCCTCTTCACAGAGCTCTGCGGCCTCCTTAAACAGCTGACCTGCGGGGGTTCTGGAAGTTGGAAACCCACCGATCAGATATTCATGACCTGTCCTGTGGCTAGGCCATCAATACCAAAATCTCATATGACCCCTTTAATAAATGATTTATTACTAATAACTGGAAAAAACAAAACAAAAAACAAAACAAAGGGGAGGTCAAAGACAAACTTTTATTTAACAAATTATATTAAGAATACATACTAATATCACAAGGAAAAAAATCCCCTTAAAATACAGGGAGTCATGTTAAATAAATATAAA
Organism: Bufotes viridis; assembly: GCA_033119425.1. Lineage (NCBI taxonomy): Eukaryota > Metazoa > Chordata > Amphibia > Anura > Bufonidae > Bufotes > Bufotes viridis. The sequence continues at coordinate 134,989,081 of CM065597.1, read as the reverse complement.
ATAATATGTATACATAAACTGCACACTTCCAGGAAGTCCTAACAGAAAACACATAAAATAGAACATTTCGGGTATTGGGTGACCATAGCGTTGGTTTGGCATTATGACTTGGACACCTGTTGGTAGAAATCGAAATGGTGACAATCTGCTCGTGTTCTTGCCCCTACCATAGTCTGGATTGCCAAAGATTCGAAACGCTGTCCCCTTTGTGAATTTGGTTGACAATGTAGTGGTTTAAAGGTGTTTCTGGGATCAGAATATTGATGGCCTATCCTGAAGCCAGATCTTTGCCAAAAATGCCATTGTATATAGGTCACTAATGCCTCTCCGGACTACTAAAAGTCCATATAAAATATACGGATCTTCATACACTTTGGATTTTACATCTTTTTCTTTAAAGGGGTTGTCCAGAATTTTGATATTGATGGCCTATCCTCAGGATCGGTCATTAAAGAGGTTGTCCGGGCTTTTAATATTGATGACCCATCCACAGGATAGGTCATTAATATCAGATAGGCGGGGGTCCAACACCCAGCACCCCCTACCGATCAGCTGTATGAAGGGAGGGCTCGCGCAGTGCACGTGCCGCCTCCCTTCTCTCTTCCTGTCCTCTGCTGCTGTCTATGGTGTTTGCCATAGACAGCAGCGGTGAACAGGAAGAGAAAAGGAAGACAGCACGTGCGCACTGTCTCTTTATACAGCAGATCGACGGGGTGCCACATGTTGGACCCCCACCAATGTGATATTGATGATCTATCCAGAAAATAGGTCATCAATAGTAAAAGCCCAGACAACCCCTTTAATATCTGATTGGTGGGGGTCCGACTCCCGGCACCCCCCATCAATCAGCTTTTTGAAGAGTCACTCCAGTAAGCGCTGTGGCTTCTTCCTAGGCCAGTGACATCACGTTCATCAGTCACGGCCTAGGCACACCTTAGACCCATTCAAGTGAGAGGGCGTAAGCTGCAATACCAAGCACATTCACTTTGCAATGTATGGCACTGTGCTTGGTAAACTGTGGTGCGGCGGCCTCTTCAAACAGCTGATCGGTGGGGTTGTCAGGCACTGGACTCCACCGATCAGACACCTGGGGATAGGCCATCAAAATCCCAGACAATCCCTTTAACTTCAAAATAACTGACATTGATATTAGTCTATCTTAAGGTATGAAGATCCTAGATGATGGAAACCTAAAACAGTTACAGATAGTCAGGTATCCCTTATTAATGAGGGTTTCAAGAGCAGATGACGGTCCGCCTACTTATTTCTGAAGTTTCTGAAATAGGGAAACCTTTTCAATTTTAATATGCTGCTCAAATAAACTCTCCAAAAAAACCTTCAGTCCCCATGGCAATACAACCAGTTAAATATTCAATGATTGACTAACTCAACCGATTCATCATCTTCCTTTTTTGAAATTACAGAATACATTTCTTCTAAAGTCCATTTAATATTTAATTAAGAGTCCGGCTCTCGCACAATATTGTGTTACAGCCTGCAGAACTGCCTCTCGTAAACCTCCAGCATTTTTAATTTAGAAGAATAATTACGCGAAACCTGTCGGTTATGAAATGTATCCTGGATGTGCCTTATACAAAAAGAATTTCAAACGCCCCACAAGACTATCTGGCTCATGCCATCTGTCTAACATCTAATCTGCTTTTAGCTTCATGAAGCAAGAAAATGACCATTGTTGCGCTTTGCTTTTATTCACACAAAGTATTAGTGGAAGGAGCGGAGGTGATCAGAATGTCATTAGAAATGAACATCCAAAAAGAAATGAGTTATTTCCAATTACCTGCTATTGTTAATCTTTTTGAGTTGTTAAAGGGGTTGTTAAAGTGTAACTGTCATGTTTTTTTTATTTTTGTAATGTATAGAGGCAGCGATACTGAACATTTTTGTAATATACTTTAATTACTGAAATTGTACCTTTGTATTAGAAAAACAGCTCTAATGTGGTCCATTTTGAGCCTTAGCAGCGCTCCTCTGTCTTCTGTTTACATAACACAGTATTACCAGGTCTCCACTGTTATGTAAACAGAAGACAGAGGAGCGTTGCTAAGGCTCAAAATGGGCCATTTTAGAGCCATTTTTCTAATAGAAATGTACAATTTCAGCAATTAAAATATATTACAAAAATGGTCAGTATCACTGCCCCTATACATTACAAAAAAAAAAAAAAGAATGAGAATTTACACTTTCCTCCAAATAGGCCATCACTAGCTGAACATTGGAGATCCGGCATTACGCACCCCCACCGATCAGCCCTCCTGTGTAACACCAACACCAGAATTTGTCGCCGGAGCTATAGGGTATCGTCAACTGCAGCACTGCTCCCATAGACGTGAGTGAAGAGTGCTGTACAGAGAGGTGCCGGACCAGTGCCAATCAGCTAGTAATGGACTATCCTGAGGACAGCCCACGTGCCCATAAACTCGGGAATTGAAGTCTGATCAAGGACTATAGCCCTTAGGCTGGTCATACACATTAGATAGCTGTTGCTCAAATGCTTGTTTGGCCGACAGCTATCCTTCCCTATACATGCATGTTTGGCTCGGCCAAGCATGGCTGTGTTCTGAATGAGGAAAAAGCCACTGTCCCATACCCCTGGCAGAAGCTTATATCATCTTAGAACTAAAGGAATGGATGTGTAGAAATCCTACAGCCAATCCTTCTCTCCCTCAATACTTGCCTTCATGGAGGGTCCCCATGTACATCAGATGGTTGATCATTGAGCCTAAATAGGAGGGTTTGGCCAATATTCATGTAATGTATATGGTCAGCTTAACTCCAAAATATATGGGCACAAACTGTACCCCAAATACTGCACTTTAAGCTATGGGGGTAGGACTAATGAATTTCGACAGATAATACAACGTTGTGTACATAAGTCATTTCTAACAAAACTGAAGTTCTTGATGTAGAAATCAGCTTTAGGCCTTATTCACACGTCCGTAGTGTTTATGGATCCGCAAATTGCGGATCCATAAACACACCCGGCCGGCAGCCCCATAGAAATATCTATTCCTGTCCGCAATTGCGGACAAGAATAGGACATGCTCTACTTTTTTGCGGAGCTGCGGCCGTAAGATCGGCAGCGCGCTCCGCAAAAACTGACGCGGAGAGCACAGTGTGTGCTCTCTGCATCGTTCCGTGCCCCATTCACACAGTCAATGGGTCCGCATGTATTCCGCAGAATTGCCGGACATATATGCGGACGTGTGAATAAGGCCTTAAAGGGTTTTTCCGGTAATGCTGATTTTTTTTTTTAGCAGTTGACTGCAGCCTGCCCCTTGAAACAGTGTCATACTTACCTGCTCCCTGCCGCTCCAGTCCTTCGCGCTGCCTTTGCCATGTCCATCTTCTGGCAGTGGAATGGGCACGGTCACATGCACCACTCCAGCCAATGACTGGCTTCAGCAGCTAATGTGTGGAGTTGGTGGCCACATCACTGCTTAAGCCAATCATAGTCTGGAGCCATGCATGTAACCATGCCCATGCACCGCCGGAAGAAAACTGTGCGGGCATCAGAAGATGACCTGGGTGGCGTGAAGCAGGTAAGTATGAATCTTCTGTGGCCACTTGCAAAAAAAATTCAGTATTATCGGAAAATCCCTTTAAGTTACATAGTCTAAATTGGTCCATTTTGCAAATGGATGGTACAGCTGAAGATACTGTAGGTCAACACCCATACTATTGACGGGTGGGACTTGTCCAACCTATGGTCTACTACACACTGCTGACTTCATCCAAGGCTATTTGTGCTGTACAAGCTTCTATAGAAGAAACTTCAGAGGAAGGGTTGCGAACATGGGTCATGTGTGTGAACAAGGTCCTAAGAGTTTTCCATTACTACCACGTTTATGGCTAAAAGTTTCACATTTAAAGGGGAAGCACACAGTTTTGGACACTACGGCTAGAAAATCAGAGAACATTGTGCTATATTCCCTACAAATCAACTTGTGAAGGATGTCTCCAAGGGAGACCATGAGGACGGAAGTGATGATAGAAGTCAACCATTTATAATTCTACTGAAGAACATTTAAGAACTTTAATTTTCTTCTGAACCTGTATCTTCCCTTTCACATTGGCGTGAGGTCTTCCAAGCCTAAAGTGACAAACACTAGGCCATTTCAATAGGCTGTTGAAGGCTTAAGGTTCAATGGAGTGATATGGAGCCTTATATATAGAGAGGGGCACATTTGTGGCCTGTGTGTTTATTGGTAAAAGGCTACCTTTCTTGGCCATACATGTGCAAACTCGGCTTGGCTGAGCATGCACGTGTCCTGAATAGGAAGAGTGGGAAAAGCTGCTGCAACACAACTCCCCACGAGAACAAAAAGATAGGGTGGTTGAAATCCAAGTGCCCAATCCTTATATCAAACCAACATCTGGCATCAGATGGTCAAGAGGTCCCCAAACATACATTAGGTCCCATGCACATGATTGTGTCCTTTTGGGTTTCACAAATCGTGGATCTACAAAATACGGATGTTGCTCGTGTTGCATCCACATTTTCTGCATTCACACTGACTTCAATGGGTCCTTTTTGCACAGTCTATCTTTTTGCGGAATGGACATAAGGATGCAGAAGGCACATGGATCAGCCGTCTGCTTTCCGCATCCGTATATCCACTCCGCAAACAGATACAACATGTCCTACACATGTCTGCAAAATGTGGACTTTGATTGGTCTGCAGAAAATGTGGATGCAACACGGACAGGATCCATATAAGCAAACCGAATACAGTCATGCGCATGGGGCCCCAATGGTCAGACGGTCCTGCCAAAATCGGCAGGTTCCGCTAGCATGCAATCCCAGGCAAGAAAAAAAAAAAAAAAAAAAAAGGAGACTTTACCTTGGACCTTTCCCTTTAAAACCTATGAAATAATCACAAGACCATCACATTTATGAACATGATGGGGTCTCCACATCTGCCATGCACAATCCACTTTTTATTGAAGCACGTGCAGGCTTCGGCATGTGCCAGATGTGATCACAGATTAAGTATGTGCTCCGTGTCTGGTTAAAGCGATACCGCATCATCACATGCCACTGTCCCTGAATGCTCATGGATACCGCCACTATGGAGGCACTGGAAGTGTGCAGACAAACTTAGTACAGGTTAACACTGGAGCGTTGTGAGCCGGAGAGCTCAGCACCGATAATACAACTCAACAGGGGAGATTTTTTTTTTCTTTTTAAGTAGCTATATATACAAAATACCAATACAAAAAAACAGAATCTGTTAGAAAAAAAAACAAAACAAAAATCCACCAACTCTTCACGTCTGCCGCTCCGGCAGGGCAGGGGGTTAGAAGTTATGGTTAGCAGCAATGGGTTCTGCTCAGTAGTACTTGTGCGCGCCAAATGCATTAGCCACCTTCCTGGATCTCACTGTGGGGGAATCTGTTGGCACCGGGCAGGGCTGGGAGGCAGGCGGGCAGCAGCGCTCTGTTCTGTTCTGAAGCTGTAGTCATACTGTGGGAAGACAAAGCAGGAAAAGGTTGTCAGCTGGATAGTATACATACGGATTACAAAGTAACCGGCCGGGCAAATAAGGTGGTTGGTATTAATCCTGCACGGTAAGGCTGAAACAATAGGTCAGCAGTGCCATCTTGTGGCTGACAAAATTACTTCCCGTCTCTACAGTCACGGACATGTAGTGCTCTTCGGGTACAGACACAGGATGTAAAATACAGAGGCAAAAATAATTATGTAATTGAGGTACATGTGAATTTTGCGCACTGCATTGCAGAGGGTTAAATCTGCAGCGTAAACCAGGCAAACTGTAGTGTCTAAGTAAACAGTCAAGAGGATGTCACCTCCCCGTTGTGCTGCTTGGCAAGGGGCTCCTCAGATTAGACCCACCTAAGGATGAGAGAACTTCTGTTTCAAGTGCGGAGTACAAGGTTCGGGTTCTCTAAGAATTCCGTTATGGATTCCGCTATCACAGCCTCCATTTTTAGAGGCTATATTAGATTTGTGGAAAAACATTTTTTTTTTTTTTTAAAAACAAGAGTCACTCTCACCTCACAGACTCCCTGTTGCTCCAGTTTCAACTCTTCCTAGGTCCTCCACCAGTCTCTACTTTGTGGTCCCTCTTGACATGGATGTCACAGCTTGGTCAGTCACTGGCTGAGGCGGGTTACCTCTGCAGGCAGTGATTGGCCTTTTGGTCACATTTCCTACAGTATGTCAAGAAAGACCATAAAGTAGAGACTGACCGATGACCATGGAAGCATTGGAACAGGAGCAGCAGGGAATCTGTGAGGTGAGAGTGACTCTATTATTTTTTAATGGGAAGTGTGGGAATGGAATCTGTCAAGGGAGAACCGATTTTTCAAAGCCATTCTGTCTCCTATTTAAAGGGAATGTGTCATCAGAAAATGACCTATTGTTTAAATCAAATTTTATGTTAAACATATTGGTGATTTTTCCCCCCCATCTATTGAAATCCTAAAATCATGTAGTACGCACACTGGCTACTAGGCCTAAAATATGTCAAGACTTCCTGCTCTTTGACAGCAGCCACATGGGCCATAGACACAATGGACAGAAAGGGGACTTATTGACTTCTATGGGAGAGTTTTCTAGGCATGCTGTGTGACCTGAGCAGGGAGGGGGAGTGGATAAGCTAAAATGTCACCTATTGATCCTGTGTTATCAATACAAAAGGTAATATCTGTCATTGTAATTCTGCCTGTGATGACAATACGATGTCGACTGAAAAGTTACCGTCCAGAATAGGAAGTCTTGACATAGTATTAGGCCTCGATCTCAATGTGAAAACGGGATTTTAGGCATTTTTAGTAAATATGGAAAATTGAAACAAATATCACCAAAAATACAAAAAAAAAATAAATATGTTTAACCCCACTGGTCAAGAGAATGAGAGGCCATACCTCGCAGGCCAGCGCCTCATCTTCAGACATAAGGTGCTCTCTCCCCAAGGAGAGATAGTACCCCCAAAAACCTGACTTAGGCCTCACCCAGTAAAGCCAGTACTCTGCTCTGCACTGATGAGGAGCAATCATCCCGAAACAGCTGTCTGCAGATGAAATGCTGGCCTACTTGAAGGGTCGAACATTGACTTATAGGATAGCTGCCTCACATCTGATGGCATTAGAGGCAGGGATTGCAAATAACTCATTTACATCCCTTTCTTCCCAGAATTCCAACTGAGCATGTATGGCCTATAAGGTTTTTTTTTGTGGATAGGATGGGGACCCATTCATTTCAATGGGTCAGCAAAAAAAAGCCGATAGTTCATCCGTTTGTGTTCCGCGTCCGTTGTCCGCGTTTCCCTTCAGCAAAAAAAGTGTGCATGTCCTACTTTTTTCACATTTGCGGACAAGGATAGGCATTTATTACAAGGGATCTGTGGAAAAAAACAGATCCTCCCCAAAAAAACGGATGCCACATCCGTTTTTATGCGGACGCAAAACGCAACTGTCGTGTGCATGTAGTATAACTCTCACACCGACTAAGGCCTCTTGTACGCGAACGTCTTTTTCTTTCCGTTTCCGTTCGTGGAACTATTCATTTTAATGATGCCGCAAAAAAAAAAAACGGAATGTACTCCGTATGCATTCTGTTTCCGTATTTTTGTTCCGTTCAAAGATAGAACTTGTCCTATTATTGGTTGCAAATCACGTTCCGTGGCTCTATTCAAGTCAATGGTTCCGCAGAAAAAAAAAATGAATGCATACGGAAAGTGTGTCTTCCATATACATTCCGTTTTTGCGGAACCATCTACAGGGAGTGCAGAATTATTAGGCAAGTTGTATTTTTGAGGATTAATTTTATTATTGAACAACAACCATGTTCTCAATGAACCCAAAAACTCATTAATATCAAAGCTGAATATTTTTGGAAGTAGTTTTTAGTTTGTTTTTAGTTTTAGCTATTTTAGGGGGATATCTGTGTGTGCAGGTGACTATTACTGTGCATAATTATTAGGCAACTTAACAAAAAACAAATATATACCCATTTCAATTATTTATTTTTACCAGTGAAACCAATATAACATCTCAACATTCACAAATATACATTTCTGACATTCAAAAACAAAACAAAAACAAATCAGTGACCAATATAGCCACCTTTCTTTGCAAGGACACTCAAAAGCCTGCCATCCATGGATTCTGTCAGTGTTTTGATCTGTTCACCATCAACATTGCGTGCAGCAGCAACCACAGCCTCCCAGACACTGTTCAGAGAGGTGTGCTGTTTTCCCTCCTTGTAAATCTCACATTTGATGATGGACCACAGGTTCTCAATGGGGTTCAGATCAGGTGAACAAGGAGGCCATGTCATTAGATTTTCTTCTTTTATACCCTTTCTTGCCAGCCACGCTGTGGAGTACTTGGACGCGTGTGATGGAGCATTGTCCTGCATGAAAATCATGTTTTTCTTGAAGGATGCAGACTTCTTCCTGTACCACTGCTTGAAGAAGGTGTCTTCCAGAAACTGGCAGTAGGACTGGGAGTTGAGCTTGACTCCATCCTCAACCCGAAAAGGCCCCACAAGCTCATCTTTGATGATACCAGCCCAAACCAGTACTCCACCTCCACCTTGCTGGCGTCTGAGTCGGACTGGAGCTCTCTGCCCTTTACCAATCCAGCCACGGGCCCATCCATCTGGCCCATCAAGACTCACTCTCATTTCATCAGTCCATAAAACCTTAGAAAAATCAGTCTTGAGATATTTCTTGGCCCAGTCTTGACGTTTCAGCTTGTGTGTCTTGTTCAGTGGTGGTCGTCTTTCAGCCTTTCTTACCTTGGCCATGTCTCTGAGTATTGCACACCTTGTGCTTTTGGGCACTCCAGTGATGTTGCAGCTCTGAAATATGGCCAAACTGGTGGCAAGTGGCATCTTGGC